>CM028357.1:11700289-11750117 GCA_016618105.1 Dendrobium huoshanense | reverse complement strand
TGATATATTATACTTAATTTTTGGTTATATATTTGATTTACTGTAATTTTCCAAAGTTTCTGTAATTAAAATCAATTAAAACACATTTTCCCTTAATTAAACGGCGGCGGTCAGACACGCGGCGCGCTGGGATTGGCGGGATCGAAACCGCGTGACGGCGGGGACACGCATCGGCCGCTGGCCGCTTCACGCGGTTTTCACTTAACCACGTCAGCGGCTCTTGACAGCCGTTGGATTAACCGCGGGTTCGATCTAACGGCTGAGATCAGATCCCGCGATTTGATCTCACCAGGAGAAGATCAGACGGCGGAGCTTCGATCCCGCTGTTCCGAATGGACGGCCCTGATCTCGCCGGACGGCTGATCGAACGACAGATCGAAGGCGCAGTCGGATCAGACCGCGGAAGGGCTCGATCTGGACCGTTGATCAAACGATCAACGGTCCAGAAAACGTACACTCAACGGAAACCGTGAGTGACGCCCTAGAGAACGTATTTCGCCTCGTTCTTTCGATCGGATCGATCATTTCACTTGAAATTTTAAACGTAGACTTAAGGCATGAACAGAAATCGTGGGGAATAGTTTGTTTTAGCTAAAACCCTAAAAGCATAGAGCTATTTAGATCTAACTAATGTGAACTAGATCTAGGGTTTTAAGGAGTTATACCGTTAGATCTTCGAAATTTCTGGATTGATGAGCTTGTAGATTGTCCAAGTGAAGATTCCCAGCGAAAATCCGAGCTCGAACGCGTCTGGATCGACTGCTACAGGCTTGGGACGGTCTAGGTGGTGGGTTCGCCGGAGAACTCGCCGCCGGTGACGTGCAACCACTTGGATTTTGTAGTGGGGAGGTAGAGGAAGCTCTGGAGATTCAAAACGAACTGGGGACAGGACTTGAGAGGGCTTGAGTAGTGAGAGATGATTAGGGTTAGAATGTTTTGCATTAAGCCCTTTTCCCCCTATTCAAACGCCCCCAGGCCAAACGGATGGCTGGGATTGACTCACCAGGTCCTTGGATGTTGCCAAGTGTCCCTGGGACAGCCAGAAGGCTGACCCAAAGGCTGGGCACGCCTCAATCCTATTGGGCGGCTTTGGGATGGGTGGAGGGGACATTGCCATTTAAGGCTAAACCAGGCCGTGAGCCTGGTTAGGAGAGCTCCAAGTGAGCTTTAGGACATTAAGGGGTCGGGCTAAAGCAGCTTAAATCAAGGGAAAGGGGCTTAGCATGTGATAAAGCCTTCTAGAAGAGGTTTAAGCTTGGGTTTGACCAGGTTGACCAGTCAACTGGTCAATGGAGCTGATGTGGCATCCAAGCAGGTCATGGAGTCTCTCCAAGTGGCTGGATGGGTGTGGCTTGAGCTAGGTCCAATGGGTTGAAGGGTTTGACCATACAAATGGTCCCTTAAGCCTTGGGTTGACTGGTTGACCAGTCAACTCCATCAAGGGTTATGAAATTTTCAATTAGGTGATTCAAATGAGTTGATTAGGTGATTCCAAGAGCCATGTATGTCAAATAGATTAAGAAGGCTTAATGGGCCTTTAATGGGCTTCTAGGCCAAAACTGATTGACTTGGTCAACCAGTTGGGTTCAAGGGCTAGAAATGGGTTCAACAAATTCAGAATGTCATCCTGAGTCTATTGGATGTGGTCCCAGGGTTTGGAGGGGTCGATTTGGTCAAAATCACCATTTGAGCCCTTAAGGGCTTGTTTGGTCAACCTAGGTTGACTTGGTCAACCAGGTTGACCCAGGGTCTGGGTTTGGGCTCAACAGGTTTGAAATGATATTTGGAGAACATTGAGGGTAGTTCCTGGGTCTGGGGAGGTCAAATTGATCAAAATCCCTATTTGAGTCCCTAAGGGCCTGTTTGGTCAACCTGGGTTGACTTGGTCAACCAGATTGACCCAGGGTCTGGGTTTGGGCTCAACAGGTTTGAAATGATATTTTAAGGTTAATGGAAGTGGTTGGATGGCCTAAAGAGGTCATTTGGGTCAAAACACATGTTTGGACCCTTAAAGGGCCCCTTGGGTCAAACCAGTTGACTTGGTCAACCAGGTTGACTCAAGGGTTGGAAATGGGTTCAAAAGATTTGAAATGACATTTGAAATTTGTCAAAGGTGGTTTCATCCCATTTGGAGCTCATTTGGTTTGAAATCCCCATTTGAGCCCCATAGGGGTGTTTTGGTCAATTTTGACCTATTGGTCAACTATGGTCAAAAATGGGTCTGAAAAATGTAGTTTACTGCTCAATGGGTTAAATTCAAAGGTCTGGAAGTGATTGGAGGATTGGATAAGGGTTCCAAGGTCAAGATCTCAATAGGGTTAGGCTCAGTGGCATAGGCTGTAAATATTTGAAGGTTTTACAGCCTTTGAATTTTAATTCAAATTCTGGGGTTAGAGACCTCAGAATGAGCTCAAAATTGGAGGGTAGCCTTTAGAGACATGTCTTATCACTCTGCATGTGATAGACCCTGAATCAGAGGCCATTTGACTGGGTTTTGAGATGTTTGAAAAATCTCTGAAAAGGGTGTTTAGGACAGGGCTTTAAAAGTTTGAATTTGAGTTTAGACTTCTGGATTTGGATTTGATTTAAAGTTTAAATTAATTTGGACTTGAATTGGATGGAGTTTGAGATTCAAATTGGTTACATGCAGGAATCAAATTGAAATTGGAGTGGATTAAATATAGGAATTGATTTAAAATTGAGATTGATCAAGGGTGGAGATTGATTTGAAATTGAAGTGGTTTTGAGATCTAGGAGAGTTCTGAGATCTAGGATTTAAAGAGATCCTGGGCTCTAGAATAGGCTCTAAGGTCTTGGATCTAGAAGGATCCTAAGGTCTAGAGTGGATCCTAGGGTCTAGGATTAAATCTGGCTTCTGGATGGGTCTTAGTGACCTCATACAAAAATGAGGTCAACAATTTTCTCTTTCAATTTCTCCTTCTCTTTAGAGAAATCCTTTACTTTAGCCTTGCTCCAATAATACAAATCCTTCAATGCTTTCTTACATTTTTTATTAAGGATTTCCATATCATCTCCTTGGAATCCCTTACTCCATACCTTAGCAATAATTTGTGGTGAAGCCTTATAAGATAACCAAACATCTTCAAACTTTAGGACCCCTCTTCTTCTTATAGATGACTCATAAATTTTCAGCACTATTAGACAATGGTCTAAAGCAAGTCTTGCTAAGTGCCTCACAACTGCTACCTGGATGCCATTAATAGCCAAGGAATTGAGAAAAAACCTATCCAGCCTTTTTATAATTTGGCTTCCTCCTATTTTATTGTTACACCAAGTAAACCTTGGTCCAACAATTCCCACATCACGCAAGTCATTCACATTCATAAAGTCAACCATCTCCTTGGGACCTTGTGAGAACACAAACTTCCTTCCACCTCTCTTGTCGTCTTGAGACAATATACAGTTGAAATTGCCTCCCACAATTAAAGGGACCTTTCTGTTAGCCACCTCTTGAATACTGCCCCATAACCCTCTCCTCTTCACTACCTCCATATTCCCATAGAATGTAGCAACCATCCATAGCCCTTTATTGAAAACATTAAGGTCCCCAATGACACATTGTTCTGACTTCCTTAATACTGAAAAATAAGCCAAATCCAACCTCCACAAAACCATAATACCTCCAGATAAACAATCTGATGGTAGAATAAACAAATCCCAATCGGGCCCCATAAGTTTCTCAAAGGAAACTTTATCAAAAGCATTGATCTTAGTTTCTACCAACCCCGCAAATAGAATACCATAATCTTTAATAAACTCCTTAAGATATAGAGAGGCCTCTTTTTTCTTGGTCCCCCTACAATTCCAAAAGGCTATGGAATTCATAAATTCAGTCTAGGAGATGAGCCCCCTTCCCTTCTTTTGCTCCAACCACAATCCAAATTCTTACCACGAGGAACCTTCTTGATAAGCCCAAGCAACCTTAGCTCTTTTGCCAGTTTCACCTTATTCACCTCCCCTACAGCTCCACCATCCCTAGCCATATCATTTCCTGATTTATTCATGTCATACCCTTCTACAAAATTCACTTCCAATTCCTTACCACCAATACCTCCTTCATAACCATCCATACCCATATCCTCTTCCACCACATCTTCTTTCATCATATCACCATTACTCATATTCAAAATATCAAATTTATTAATTAGATTTGATATATATAAAAAATCAGGTTTAGTGATCATACCCATTTCTCTGACAAAATTGATTTGATAATTTTCAGAATGCCCTTCCTTTTCCTTTGCAATAGCTCCATTATTCTTATTCATGTACCAATCATTTTCTAATATGTATTCACCTTTATCTAACTGTTCTGCTTCAGCATTCACAACCTCTTAATTCTGATGAGAAGACATCTCCCTGTTTTGTTCTGTTTGCTCCTCCTGGACATCCAGGACCATTTTTAAAATCTTCTTTACATATCTCAAATTTCTTGACTTCACAACAATACTTCTTTGGTTAGCCCTTTTCCTCTTCTTATGGTTTACAAGAATCGACGGCCCATCAGAAAAGTTTTTAACCACTTCATGCTTGGTTACTTCTTCAGCTCCCCCAATACTCTTATAAATAGTAGCCTTCACCTCCTTTGAAGTAGGTTCACATTGGACACATTCATTCTTCATGTGCCCGATCATCCCACATTCAAAACAAAGGTTAGAAACTTTTTCATACTCCACACTTTGGAAAAATCTTCCATAAATGTTATCCACCCAAACCCCTAACGGCAGAGGTTGATCAAGCTTCACCCATACACACACTCTTGTAAATTCCCTCCTCCCCAATTGGAACATATTCCCATCCATTATTAATGGTTTACTAATCCTTGAAGCAATTCTTGCCACATTTACTTCATCCCAACATTGCAATGGAAAATGTGGCATTCTTACCCAAATTAGAGAGGTAAGCCCCTTCATCAATAATGAAGAAAATTCCGCAGTTCATCTTTCCATCCCTACTATATGGCCATTAACAAACCATGGACCTCCCTAAAGCCTTGCTTCCACCATCTCTTCTGAATTAAATGAAGATATGAACCATCCCCTACCTAGAGAGGTAAAGTGAAATTGCCCAAAATGACTCCATTGCCTCCTTATTTCCCAAGATACCAAATGAGATGGTAGTTCTTTTCCAAACACCTTAATCACCAAGGAATTCAATAATTTCTTTGAACGACAAATTTTGAATTTTCAAGGGTTTTTCTCTCTAATGGGCAAAGCTTCTCTCTCTAACAAAATCACCCCTTAGCCTCTCTAAGTAAAACAAAATTAGCATAATGTACTACCTATCCACAAGTACAATCTACTGATGTAGCTTTACCTTTATTCCTAGTCTCAAATAACATTAAGTGTTTTAAATCTCCATTAAAGTGATGCTTATGTTATCCATGTTCTTTTGCTCATTGGACCTCTTGTGAGATCACACCTAAACACTTAATAAAACATCATATTTGGGAACCCAAGTGTGGCTTGGTTCCACATTATGCTTAAGTGAATGTATGCCATACATTCCATGCCATATTGTGATGCTACTTTGGGCCTCCAAACTAGGTGTAATCTAAAGTGAAAAGTGCACATTTAGGTAATGTACTATTATGCCACAGGAATAGCTCCTAACACTTTGGAATGGCTTCATTATTCTAATTGGGTGGATATGCCTCTTCCTAAGGATATGTGATGTATGTTGTGTCCTAGGATACGTATCTATAAATCCATGCATGTTTTGTTGTAAGGCACTTATTTTCTTCAACAAATAATCATCTGTGCTTTTCTCAGTAGCTAGTTCAAGTAGTTATTCTTGCTCTTTTCTATGTAGTTCTAATGCAAATGTTTCTTATTCATTTCATGCATTTTTTAATTCAACATGATTATTTTTTAAGAATTTTTGTGACTTAGTTAAGTCAATTTGCTTCTAATTTAACTCAAATTCATTTAGTAATGAAGCATGTTCTTTATCCAGTGAGATAAGTTTAGACTTAAGATCAAAATGATCTTTAACTAAAATGTTATGCCCAATTTTTAAATCAGAAAAATCATTTTTTAAACATGTGAATCATGCATTTTTTAGAAATTGCAAGTAAATCTTTAAGTAACAACTCACATAACTCATCCTAATTAGAGTTATCATTTGTATCATTTTCCATTAAGCAAAAATTAGTTACTTCCTCCTCAAGTACCTGTTCATATAAATCTAAGTCTGAGTCTATTTATAAAGCCTTATGCTTTATTTGCTTGCCCTTATGGATGCTAAACTTTTCTTCAGACTTTCCTTAGCGAGGTGATTCTTGAGGTTGGGGAAAATGGACCTTAGATGTCCTGGCTTCCTCCTTTTAGAACAAATGAAATAAAATGAAACTATGTTAAATTTTATGCCTTTGTTCCTACCATGGTACCTCTTATACTTTCTTCTCCAAAAGTTTTTGAATTGTCGAGTCATCATAGCTATTTCATTATTCTCATCTACTACATAGATGTTACTATTTGAGTCATCGACCTTCAAAGTCACAATCCTCTCTTCTCTCCTATCGTATGCATCTAACAATCTTTGACTCACACTTTGCTTATAAGCATTGAGTGAGCTCAGTAATTTATCAGTAGAGTAAATATTCAAATCTTGTGATTCAAAAATGGAAATGACTTTAGCTTCAAATTATCAAGTATGCAACGCAATATTTTATTAACCTTTTTAGTGTTAGATAACTCTCCACATAATGCATGCAAGGAGGCTACTATCTTAGTAAACCTAGTGTACATGTCAGTTATTATTTTAATAAAATTCATGTGGAAGAGTTTCTAGTCATGCAGTAATAAGTTCATATGGTATTGTTTGACTTCATTTATTCCTTCATAAGTGGTACATAATTTATCCCAAATTTTCTTATGAGTTGTACATGAAGAAACACGCATATAATCCTCAGACTTTAAAGCACAAAAAAATAGTTTAAGCTTTTTGCATTGAGTTGAGCAAAGTCTCTATCCTCAAAACTTTATTTAGTTAAAGGGTTTTTTCCCTTGATTATATTAACAATTCGAGATGGAGTATTATATCCTTATTGTATCATATACCACATGCAAAAGTCAATCGATTGTAGGAAAGTTGACATACAAATTTTCCAAAAATAAAAAAGAATACTTTAAAATTGAATTGGGAAAGTAATCAAGTATCTTTCAATAGTATTACAATATCAGTTTAAATCATTCATTCAATGTACTCAAATTTTTTAACTAATAACTTTAGAGAACTTGCTTTAACATTAATTTAAAGTTCAATTTATGAGTATTAGACAGCTTGAACTACATAAGCACACCAAGAGAGGGGGGATGGTGCTTTAAAAACATCTTTTTTAAAATCTAATTCCTTGAAAATTCTTAACCAAAATTACATTTGTAATTTTAAAATTAGTTTCTCAACCAGAGGCAAAATAATAAGATAACACACAAAATTGCTTTTGATTTTGCATAAAAACAAATGGAAAAATATTTTCCTTGATTATTATATTTTCATATTTTTATTTAATTTTCTTTAATAACAAAAACTCCATATTGCAATCAATTATACAAATTTTTACTTGAATTGGAAAGAATGCAATGTGAAAAAAAAAAAAAGCTAAAATTAAAGAACATAAATATAAGACAAACACATCAGATTTAAAGTGAATTAGTTAAAATTTGGCCTAAATCCACTCCCATGAGTCATCCACTCATGATATTGGACTAAACTTTTAGTAACTCTCTTTTTTACCCCAAAGAAAGGTGGACAACCCCTCAAAAAATATCTTCCACTATCTCTATATCGTGGAGTACTCAAATCGTTTTCATCCTCCCAGTGAGATAGAGAACCTAAAATCCTTTTCACGTTCCTAAAGAGGCAAAGAACCTAAATTCCTTCTCACCCTCCTAGTGAGGCAGAGAAGTTGAAATCCCTTTCACCCTCAAGGTGTAGTGGTGTTGTTAGTGGCCCTTTGAATCAAAGAAGTTCTTCCTAGAGTTTTCCTCAAGAAAGACTTTGACACATGGAGGAAGCTGTTGGATGTTGGCTTAAGTAATAAACTCCCTCTCTCAAAATCCTTTAATTTCATAAGGCTCTTCTTCCTCACATAACTTTACTTCTCTCTCTCACTTGCTCCAAACATTTATTCAAACTCTCTCTCACAAAATAAATACTATCCTTGACTACCAAAGACACATAAAAAAAAAGATATCTTTAAATATGAGACACCAACAAAAACCCTAATTTTCAATTTAATGGACTCTAATTTTATAGTATAATTTGAGGATCATATATTATGATTATTTGAGGGGAAATTAGAGAGAGAAAGTTTGGTATTTCAATGGGCAAGTATTGAATTTTAAATCGCGAGATTAGCAGTTTTTTATGGCGGCTAACGGTCACCGGCCACCACTGGCCAGTGGACCACCTGAGGAACATCGCTCAACGGGACAATCTTTGACTGGAGTAGTACTTGGAGCACCATCATCTCCTCCGACATTTGGAGATGGGATGATGTCTTTCAACAGAGCAAATGTCAGAATGAACAAGCCATTGATCATTAATGAGGGAGGATTGTTGGTGAACAAGAAGGACACCGTTGTCATCGGTAAAGGAAAATATATATTGAAAGAAGACAAGCTTGAGGTTTTCTGTTCAAATGGGAAGGTTGTGCTACTTAATGTAGATTCTGAGAAATCCCCATCAACTATCTCTAAGAATGAAGCAAATCAAAGATCTGAGGTTGAAGAGATAAGTTCTGCGCAGTATAAGAAGGAATACACTCTTCGTAAAAGAAATGAAATTGGAAGAGAGATGATTATTATACCTGAAGCAATAATAAATTCAGATATGAATGAAGTTCATGAATGCAGTAATGGAGACTTAGCCAATTGTGACAATATGAATGTGGAAATGCCTGAAAGACCTAATCCTGAGAATCAACCAAATGCTTGGGAGAAAAAATAGAACATTAGAGTTGATGTCCTGGATTTTTGTAATTTTTTATCTGAAGATGGGAAATCTATCAAGCTTCATGAGCAGAAGGTGCTTGAGAATTCTAAAAAGGTGTTGAACTCCTTAGTAGTAAAAGTTTTTGGTGATGAAATTTTGTTCTCTTCTATCAGTTATGAGCTGAGGAAATAGTGGTCAATATATGGGAAATTCCATCTTATAGTGCTTGGGAGAGGATGGATTTTATGCTCATTCAATGACCCCAGAAAATGTGGAAGAAGTTTTAATCAATTGTCCTTGGTTTATCAATAGAAATATTGTTGGAATTGATAGGTGGTCACAAAGTTTTAATCCAAATTCACTCAAAGGACTCACAGCTCCTATTTTGATTAGACTCCCAAACCTTCCTTTGCATTGTTGGGACAAAATCAACAGTTGCCGCATAGCCTCTATTGTTGGCAAGCCTTGATCGATGGAAATATGTTTCAATGGTCAAGGAGAGAATTTGGGAGAATTTGTGTTTGAATTGAGCTGGATGCAAAATTACCTACAAGAGTATGGGTAGAAGGTGAGAAAGACAAATTCTTTCGAATAATAGAGTATGAGAGGATTCCTAGCTTATGCTTTGATTGTGGAAAGATTGGGCAAGTCAAAAACAATTGTGCCAAGTCTATCATGGAAATCAAATTGAAGAATGTTCTGCCTGAAAAGGGAAATCAAGAAAAAGCAATTGAAAATTGTATGGTTGGAAATACTCAGAATATGGAAATTGTAGAGGGGATGGACAAAGATGAATATGGGTCGTGGATGCTGGTGAAGTATGGAAAGAAGATATTTTACAGCAATGATCAGAGGAAGCCTCCTCAACGGGCAGATAGTAAAAGAATCTTTGTACCAGTGAAGATCATTAATAGAAGAGATGGAAAAAGCATGGAGAAGGAGAATGTTCTGAATCTATAAGTAGAGAAACAACAATTAATCAGCAGTGGGCATGACAAACCAGTATCTGCAGCTTCAGAAGTTCTAATAACCCGAAATTCTCTGGTAATCAATAATGGGAACAGTTTTAAATCTCTTGTGGACCTTGAAGAAGAAGGGGAGATTGTCCAAATTATTGAAAAAGGTGCAGATGATAAAGAGTTGAAATCCATGAATAGTTATGAAGACACATCAAATGTTGATATCAAGAAAGGAATTGAAATAGATTTCTCTGGAGATGGAGTTTCTGTGAATAATGAAAGTGGAGGAAAGTAAGGTTGTTCTCAGTCAACAAAAAAGAAGATTTCTAAACAATTAAGAAATTTGGGACCTATCAGTTCTTCTACAAGATCAAAGAGATTGGAGCTTGAAAGGAAAGGTATCATGGGGATGCATCCCCCTTATCCCATTTAATGTATTCTATTGCATTTTCGAATTGTAGAGGAGCAAGGAAGAAGAGTTCTTCTCTATACCTTAGGGAATTTGTCAAATTACATGATGTGTACCTCTTGGGTTTGGTAGAAACCAAAATAAATTCCATTGATAGAATGGAAGTTAATCTTTTGATTGGAGATGAATGGGAATTTGTTTATATTCCTTCATCTAGATTGTCTGGTAGGATGGTGATTTTATGGAAGAATAAAGTAGCTGAATTTATAGTAATTGACTATTATTATCAAGTGGTCATTGGTGATTTGAAAGTGCACAACAAATGTCTGTAAAGGATCGCTACTGTGTATGGCAGCATAGAAGTGTAGGAGAGAAAGGAATTATGGGATATGTTGGATAAATACTTTGTTGAAGATTTACCTATGGCAATTGGTGGCGATTTCAATTGCATATTGGCTAAGGAAGACAAAATTGGTGGTAAGAGATTTCTTTTCTCCCATGGACCAAGGGATATGAAAGATTGCTTGTTGAAAAATGACCTTCATGAAGTGGGATTTATTGGTACCAAATACACTTGGTGTAATAATAAAAGTGGAGGAGTTAGAATTCTTGAAATATTGGATATGTGCTTCATTAATTCCAATGCTTTGTGCTCTCCTCAAAGGTTGGTAGTAAGGCATTTGGCTAGAATAGCCTCGGGCCATTGTCCAATTATTTTAAACAATCTTGACTCTTTCCCTCGAGTTAAAAGAAATATCAGGTTTGAAGATTGTTGGGTTTCTTACAAAACTTCTTTTGTGGTGGTGAAGAAGGAATGGAGCAAAAATTATCAAGGTGATAGTTCTTAAATGCTTAACAAGAAATTTTAGAAATCATTGAAATCTCTATTATATTGGAGCAAGGCCAAACTCAAGGATCTTAATAAGCTAAAAGAATAACTTATGGCAGAAATCTTGGCGCTGCAAAACAAAGAAGCTACAGATGGATTCCTTTCAGAATTTGAATGTTGGAACCTTAAAAATAAGGTTAATGAAGTGAGTTCTATTATGGCTAGATTGAATAATTGGTGGAAGCAAAGAGCCAAAGTGAAGTGGCTAGTGGATGGAGATATTAATTCAAAATTTTTTCATTCTTATGCCAGTGCAAGAAGGAATTCAAACAAAATTATAAAAGTTAAAAATGAGTTCAGAGATACGGTGGAAGAACAATCTCTGATTGAAGAAATGTTTTTCAAATTTTTTGAAAATAAGTGGGAAGCTAAGAATTGTAAGATTCATGGTTGACCAGCAGTTGCTAGTAGCTTGAATGATACAGATAGGTGTTTTCTGGATGCAGATTTTTCAATTGAAGAAGTGGAGAAAGTGCTGAAGCAATTGGGAGGTAATATCTCACCTAGCAAGGACGGTATTACATACTCTTTCATTAAGGCGCATATAGGAATATTATAAAAGAGGATTTCTAGAAAGCACTCAAACAATTCTTTTGCAATGGAGTTTTAAATGAAAATTGGAAGGAAACTCAAATTATTCTTATTCCAAAGGTATCAAATCCTCTTTTACCTTCTATTTATAGACCTACAAGTCTTTGTAATTTGGTTTACAAAGTGGCAGCTAGAATGTTATTAAATAGGTTAATTGAAGTTATTCCAAAGCTTATATCTAGAGAGCAAGCAACTTTCATTTGAGGGAGATCTTTATCAGATCATGTATTGCTTGCTTAGGAAGTCTTCCACAAGCTTAGGTTCTCCAAAGAAGCTAAAGGTTTGGTTTCTTTCAAGGTAGACATGGAACAAGCATATGATTCCATGTCTTGGAATGCTCTCAGAAATGTGTTGAAATATTTCAACTTTCCTCCAAAAATATCCAAACTAGTTATGGAATGTGTGGAAGATCCGAAGTTTGCTTTGATTATCAATGGAAGATACTCTAGGAGGATTCAAGCTAAGAGTGGTTTTAGACAAGGATGTCCATTGTCACCAATTCTCTTCATTCTTTGTGCATAACTTCTCTCTAATGCTTTTGGTCAAAGCTCTTGTGGTATTAAAATCAATTTCAATGGATCGAGAATATCACATTTGTTGTATGTAGAAGATGTGATGATGTTTTCCAAAGCTAACAAAAAGCAGTTAAAAAGTTGAAGGAGATCTTATATGATTTTTGTAATTGGACAAGCCAACGTGTTAATTTGAGCAAATCAGCATGTTGTTTGGGAAACACGTATGTAGAAGGAAGAAGAAAAGTATTGCAAGGATAATGGGCTTCAAAACTGTTACAAAATTCAATTACTTGGGGCTAAAGATGGCTTTAAGAAGACTTACCTCTGATGACTTCCAGTTCCTCATTGATAAAATAATGAAATTACTTAGCATATGGGGGAGTAAAATTATTTCTGTAGCTGGTAAAATAACTTAAGTGAAATCAATATTGTTAACTTTACCGGCTTTCTATGCTACTCATTCCCTAGTACCAAAATAGATTTTGGATGAGTTAGATAAACTCTGCAGGAACTTTATTTGGAGCAAGTCGGATGGAGCTATGGGTTTGAATTTTGTAAGTTGAGAGGAAATTTGTAAACCTGTGAGCAAAGGAGGAAGAGGTTTATATTCATGTGCCTCTAAAACTACTGCACTAAGAGCAAGAATGGCATGGAGGTTCTTTCATGATAGGGATTCTCTTCTTCATGAGGTTTTTGCTGCTAAGTATGGAGAAAAACTTGAAATGGGTAACAATAGAGTTAATTGCTCCTCATATTGGAAATTATTGAAGGAAGGTTGTAAAATGTTAAAACCAATTGTTAGATGGACATTGGTAGATGGTGAACATGTAGATGTATTTAAAGACATCTGGATCTTGGATAAGTGCATTAATCTTTGTCCTACTTTTGTTGTTCCACATGATGATGAAGCTGTATTTGTAAAAGAACTTATTCTAGATGGATGCTAGAATGTACCAAAATTGCTAAATATGTTTGGTACATAATTGGTAACTCTTATTCTTCAGGAGAAGATAGCTCAAGACAGTGAGGAAGATGCAATGGAACTAATTCAACAAAAATCTGGTTTGACAATTGCTGGAATGGCATTCAATGCTATGATTCAGCATAGCAGTGATTCTCAACATTGGAATTGGTTTAAAAAAATAAGACTGAACTCTCGAGTGGAACTATTCTGGTGGAGGGTGTTCAAAAGCCCTATCCCAACATTCAAATTCTTAAAGCATAGAAGGCTAAGGGATAATGCTATTTTTCCAACACGGTGCATTGCAATTGAAGACATGGAACATGCTGTATGTACCAATTTTAAGCTAAAAGAGGTAATTAACCTTCTTAATCATTGAGGTTTTGGTATTCCTATTTTTCAAAGATTTGAAGAAACTATTATATGGTTGGAATCAATAGCATTGAAGAAAGGTTTGTTATCAAACTTATATTGTAATGCAGTTTTCTTATCTTGGAAAGCTAGGAATAAGAAAGTTCATGAAGGTGTGGAAGAAAGTCCAGCTTTTATTGCATCTAATGCTATATGTTATTCATCAATACATCATAATTATAGCCATTTTTCTTTGGGAAACTGGGATGTCAATCAATCGAGTAGATTGTCTAATTCTTGGCAACCCCCTCCACCCGAATGGCTAAAAGTCAATGTAGATGCTTCGCTTCTACCGACCTATAAAGCAGGCATTGCTAGAGTATTCAGAGACTGTAAAGACAGATTTCTATTTTCTTTTAGGAGAAAATGTATTCATTTGGATATTGCAAAATTGGAACTTCTAGCAATCCACTCTTTGAAGGAAGTAATCAAGGATTGGTTGTTCAAGCATAAAGGTATCATAATAGAAGGAGACAACTCCAACATCATTTCTTTTATGCAAAGGCTTTTGAAAAAAGGTAACTGCATATAAGAAGATCTTGACTTTCTCAAAGAATTTAACTTTGCTATTTTCAATTGTATTAGTAGAGATAGTAACAAGTTAGCAAATTATTGTGCTAACTTAGATCTTTTTAATAGCTTTAGTTGGGATGAAGTCTCTTTGAATAAGGTTCCTCCTTTTTTCTTTGACATTTTGAAGGAGGAATCCACTATTTAGTTGTATCTTTGCATTAATTTTATTTTATAAAAGCTAGCTTCGACTTTCCCTTCAAAAAAAAAATATTATGATTATTTTAATTCTCTTTTTTTTCATGTATGATGGTTGTTTCCTTATTTTAATTCTTCAAATAATCTTCTAGAATGATATGAGCACCATATAGTATGATTATTTTAAATCAATAATAGTTCATCTTGGAGAAACCTTGGGCAATTAATTATCATCCTAATTATTTGATTGGTTCATATAATATGAAGCTTACTTTCTACAATATGATCACTAATCATATTTTGTTCATGTTTCAATTTCTTAGCTATAGGGAGTTAATTAGGCGATATTTTTAAGTATCGTATGGTATAATTTGGCATCGTACTATACGAAGAACAAATTTTAATTTTTCAAATCTTACTTAATTAAAAAAGGCGGTGGGATTTTCCAAACAAAAATAGATTGTCCAATATAATGAACATCATATTGTATGATTAGATCATCTAAAGTTTATTTCTTATTTTCTTAATTTTAATATTTTTATTAATTTTTGAATGAATTGATCATACAATATGAGGTGGATCATCCAGTATGATCAACAAAAAAATTATAACCTTTTTTTTTTCACTCCCTCATATATGCATATATGGTTGTAATACTAATATACACCAATTATAATTCTCTTTTTTTTTTTTTTTTGAAATTTCAAATAGCGTTAAAAAGAAGAAATTATTACAAACAAGTATGTGATGAATAAACTATCACAATCATCCTTTAGCAAAGAAAGAAAATAAGGATGAATCTTATTACAATCTAGATCTTCCCAAAAGAAATCACCTAATAAAGCTATGTTAGCACAAAAATAGCTAACTTATTACAATCCCTATGAGCAAAATGAAATAAAAAATCCCTAGCATCCTTTAAGAAGGACAAGTCTTTGACCAAGTTATTGTCCCATTTATTACAAGCTTTATCCACTAAATTTTGAAGACACTTGATGACATTATAATTATCACCTTCCAATATTGAAAACCACTTTCAAAGCCCAAAATGCAAATAGCTCCAAATAACCAATGTCCCAGTGAATGCATTTTAACCCAAAAGCAAGTGTCTGCCCTATGATCTCTGAAAACTCTAGCAACTCTAGCTTCATTTGAGTTTAAAAGTGCCGCATCAATGTTGCCTTTAACCAAATCAGGTGGAGGAGGGTGCCAAGAAGAAATAGACAGCTTAAAAGGCTAATTAACACCCTAGTGGCCTGAGAATATATTACAACTTGAGGAAGAAAGAGCAATGCCAATTGCACTTGAAACCATATAACCCACACCGAACTCTTTATTTCCATGTTTAACATTATTCATGTTCTTCCAATGAAAACAAATAATGGAAAAATATAGATTAGCTATAAACGGATTGAGTTTAGTTAACAACTTCAGTTTCCCTATACAATCCAAAAAAGAAGAAAACTTTGGCACTTCGAATCCCCATTTATTGAGTTAATCTATATATTGAATAAGCTTTTCACAAAATACAACAACGTGTTCTATATTCTCCTCTGCAATACATCCTCTCGGGCAGCTATTAACCTCTAGTAATCTTCTATACATAAGGAAATCACACATTGGAATTGCATTGTTTAGTAATCTCCACCAAAAACATTCAACCTGTGGAGACAGATTTATTAATTTTAACAATTTCCACTGAATACATACAGTAGAATCATAAACATTCATCTTCTTAGCAATTGAAGCCAATGATTTTCCAAAAAATGTGAACATAAGCTCCATTGTATCATCAACCTCCTCCTTGACAATCTGAATATGTAAAATCAGCTCAACCAGATCAGTTTCCAAAATATTTAAGAAGCTCACATTGATGCCATTCTCCTTCTTTAATGAAATTTTCAAGAGAAGTAATATCCATAACCATAACTATAATAAATGTAGGCCACATTAAAAGACTTCTATCAAGAAGCCACACATCTCTTAAAGTATCAATAGAAGATCCTGAATTTATATTCCATTTAATCAAAGGCCGCAAAGATTGATCTCTTTCAACAATATTTTCTAAGTGGAAGAAGAGTTCTTTTTACAATCAGCATTCCAAATATTATTCACATATTTTTCTCTTAAATTTTCATAAAGAAATGAACCAGGTATCTTAATGAAATCCCAAGCAAATTTTGCTCTTAATGGCCCAGTAATAGAAATAAAAGAATGAATCCCACCTCCTCCTTCCTCCAACAGTTTGCAAAGGACATCCCAAGCCACATAGTTCATACTTCTAACATTACCTATTTTGTTCAATGCAAAATCTCAACACATATTATCATATCTTTTCAAAAAGCTGAGAGGAACAAGTAAATGAGAAACAAAACAAATTGGAATAACAAGCATCACTAATTTAATCAAAACAAGCTTCCCCCAGGAAAGGAGAAAAACTTATTTCCCCATCCATTCATTTTAGTAGCCGCTTTCCCTGGAATCAAAAGATAATCAGAGGATAGCATCCTTCTCATGCATAATTTGATACCCAAGTACTTTAATTCATTTACTAACTTATATTAAAATGGTTTTGAACTAGGCCTTTTATTGGCACAACCAACAAATTTCCCAAAGTCCAATGAAGATTTATTTAAATTAACTAATTGATCGGTCCATTTGCAATAATTGGAAATAATCCTTCTGATCTTTCTCAAATACACAGATTTGACCTTAGAGAACATCAAAACATCATATATATATAGAAGGTGAGAAATTTTAGGAGCCGAAGAAGCTACCTTAATGGCCAACTCCTTACCATTATGAAAAAACTATTAGATAAAAGTTGGGAGCACAATATAAACAAATATGGAGATAGCGCACATCCTTGTCTAAATCCATTTTTTGCTTCAATCCACTTTGAGTTATTGACATTGATAAGGATAGAGAATTTAGGATCTATAACACATTCCATCAAAAGATTTGAAAAACCCATTGGAAAACCAAAATGAGCCAACACTTGCATCAAAGAAGGCCAAGACATACTATTATAGGCTTGTTCCATATCAATTTTTTTGGCCACCGAACCTTTTTTAGATTTAGAAAATCTAAATTTATGAAATAATTCTTGCACCAAAAGAACATGTTCAGACAAGGACCTTCCTTTTAAAAAAGCTACTTGGGTCTTCGAAATCAGATTATTGATCACTTTTGTTAGTCTCTTTAATAACACTTTTGTTACAATTTTATAAATAGACAAACATAAGCTAATAGGATGAAATTGAGAAGGATTTAATGAGTTTTGGACTTTAGGAATAAGAACCATGAGTGTTTATTTCCCCTTAGAGTTCATTTTGCTAGAAGAAATTAACTATGAAAAAGCATTCCATATATCTTACCCAATTAATTTCAAATATGCTTTAATGAAGGATGAAAGTTCGTTAGGGATGTTAAGCCCTATAGAACTGGCCCAAGACAAACAAAGAGAGAAGTGAAAAAGTAGAATCTTTAAACCAAAACTCAAACTGAAACCAATATCACCATATAGAAAATCAACGATGCTGAAATTAAAGTGTGGAAGTAATAAAGAAAGAACACACCGGATTTGTAGTGGTTCGATCAAACCTTGACCTATGTCCACTCCTTGGAGGCACCCTCCAAGTATTGCACTAAACTAAGTGTCTCTCCTTTAGCCCCCACAGCTAGGTGGAGAAGCCCTCACAAAATCACTTCCACCTTCCCTGGTACGGCGAAGTCGTCGGGTCCTTTGACACCAAGGAGTTCTTCTTCTTTTGTGAACTTACCTCAAGACAAGCCTTGAATCCGATGGTACTAAGGTACGAGTTCGCCGGATCAACCGTGTGGAATCCCTTAACACTCCCTTGAGTTCCCCCCCTCACAGGATCTTCTCCCACTCAAACTCCACCCTTTCCTCCCTCCCTTTCAAGCTCTCTCTTCACATTTCCCCCAAAGACACTTACAAAGTGTCATGCCAAGCTTAAATAGAAAAGCTCAAAACAAGCTCATTAATACAAGTTGTTGACATTAACATCCAGGACGATAGGTACATCGTCCTGGCCGATTATTTCAAATTCAACTCAACGGCCTGGGACGATTTGGGACGATCAGAAGTGTTTGAATAGTTGCTATTTGAATGATTTATATTTGTGCAACTTATGTAGTTTTGATGATTCCAAACATTATTGTTCAAATGTATAGTTATCTCCTATCAATTTCAGAAGATTTGCACTTGCTCTTGTGTGTACTAACATTTCAGGAAAATCAGACTCCAGACTACGAAAACTTCAAATCAAATTAAACATGAGAAATTTTATTTATTTGAAGTTTGTCTTTTCTCTGAATTAATTTTGAAAGGGAGTGATTGTAATTGAGTGAATAAAATCTTACACACACAAATAAGGAGATCTTAAAATTCTATACTGATCGTACAGGACGATATTTATCGTACTGGACGATCTGTCAGTTATCTCCTATAGAGCATTTGGAACGAATAGGAACTTGCTTGAAAAATTTTTTCTAAGTCTTATTCGTCCAGGACGAATTTTAATATCGTACCGGACGATGGGTTCTCTGTAAAATTTTCGTCCAGACGAATTTTACCATCGTACGAGGCGACCAGTCCTCTGGAAAGTTTTCGTCCAGACGAAAATAATTATCGTACCGGACGATCAGCTCTCTGGAAAATTTTCGTCCATATGAAAGCAAATTATCGTCCGCGGCGATGGGTGCTCTGGAAAATTTTCGTCCAGACAAAATAAATAATCGTCCAGGACGATCGGCTTTCTGGAAAAATTTCGTCCAGACGAACATATTTTCGTCCAAACGATAAACCGACTTAGAACAGTTTTCAGCAGTTTCCAGAACCGACCTTGTAATAACCGTTCGTACTGGACGAACCTAGTTCGTACAGGACGATCAGCTGTACGAAGTCATTTCGTACACATATACAAATTGGGTCGTTTCAGATCGTTTAAGTAAAATCGTCCAGGACGATTCAGGATCGTACGGGACGATCCACTGCGTACAGAATTGAAAATATGCAGTTTTTGGGCGGTTTTTCATGTCTTTTGTATAAATAGTCCAAATTAGACTGCCACCCAATCTTTTTGTCATTTGATCTTCGTGCCTATTGAAAGAATAGCCAAGGGGAGAGTGGAAGAGAGCATTCAAAGGAGGATTCCTACCATTGGAGTAAGAAGGCTTCACTTGGATTGCTAAGGTAAGAATCTCTACTTGTGAAATTGGATTTCTTCACTCTTTTCTTTCTTCCTTCTAGATTCTTGTGAGAAGATCATTCAAGAAGGTCCGGTTCTCTGCCGACACTTGGAGAGTGTGAACAAATGTGGGTTCTCTGCCTACACTAGGAGAGTGTAAAAGGAAGAAGGTTCTCTGCCTACACTTGGAAAGTGTGAACAGCCGTAGGGTTCTCTGCCCACACTAGGAGAGTGTGAAAGGACGACGGTTCTCTGCCCACACTAGGAGAGTGTGAAAGGACGACAGTTCTCTGCCAGCACTGTGGATTGTGTAAAAGGACGACGGTTCTGTGCCGCACCGGGTAGTGGTGAAAAGAGGGTTTTGTACAGGCTTCTCCGCCTTGCTGTGGGTGCTAAAGGAGAGTCACTTTGTGGTATTAGTGCAATACTCAGAGGGAGCCTCTCAGGAGTGGATGTAGGTCTGGTTATAGACCGAACCACTATAAATCTGGTGTCATTTACTTTATTGCTTTTACGTTTCCGCATTTTAAATTTCAGTTTTAACAACTCTGTGGTTGAAAAACATTTTTCTACAAACTTTAAAAGAAAATTTTATTTCGGTTCAACTTTATTATTAAGAGGGTTTAAAATTTTTAAAACTACCAATTCACCCCCCTCTTGGTAGCCGTGGGACATTTACTTAGGCTTAACAACCTAATTACTGGACTCAACAAGTGGTATCTGAGCATTGTTTCAAAATCATAAGTTTGAACTACTTTTTGATTAACGTATGTTGACCTCTTTTTTGTATGAGGTCACTAAGACCCTTCCAGATTCTAAATTTAATCCTAGACCCTAGGATCCACTCTAGACCTTAGGATCTTTCCTAGAACTAGACCTTAGAGCCTATTCTAGAGCCTAGGATTCCTTTAAATCCTAGATCTTAGAACTCTCTTAGATCTTAGGATCACTCCAACTTCAAATCAACCTCCACCTTTGATCAACCTCAATTTTAAATCAATTCCTGTATTTAATCCACTTCAATTTCAATTTGATTCCTACCTGTGACCAATTTGAATCTCAAACTTCACCCAATTCAAGTCCAAATTAATTCAAACTTCAAATCAAATTCAAACCCAGAGTTTAAACTCAAATTCAAACCTTTAAGGCCCTGTCCTAAACACCCTTTTCAGAGATTTTTCAAACATCTCAAAACCCAGTCAAATGGCCTCTGATTCAGGGTCTATCACTTGCAAAGTGATAAGACATGTCTCTAAAGGCTACCCTCCAATTTTGAGCTCATTCTGAGGTCTTTAACCCCAGAATCTGAATTAAAATTCAAAGGCTGTAAAACCTTCAAATATTTACAGCCTATGCCACTGAGCATAACCCTTTTGAGATTTTGACCTTGGAACCCTTATCCAAGCCTCCAATCACTTCCAGACCTTTGAATTTAACCCATTGAGCAGTAAACTGCATTTTTCAGACCCATTTTTGACCATAGTTGACCAATAGGTCAAAATTGACCAAAATACCCCCATGGGGCTCAATTAGGGATTTCAAACCAAATGAGTTCCAAATGGGATGCAACCACCTTTAACAAATTTCAAATGTCATTTCAAATCTTTTGAACCCATTTCCAACCCTTGAGTCAACCTGGTTGACCAAGTCAACTGGTTTGACCCAAGGGACCCTTTAAGGGTCCAAACATGTGTTTTGACCCAAATGACCTTTTTAGGTCACCCAACCACTTCCATTGACCTCAAAATGTCATTTCAAACCTGTTGAGCCCAAACCCAGACCCTGGGTCAACCTGGTTGACCAAGTCAACCCAGGTTGACCAAACAGGCCCTTAGGGACTCAAATAGGGATTTTGATCAATTTGACCTCCCCAGGCCCAGGAACCACCCTCAATGGTCTTCAAATGTCTTTTCAAACCTGTCCAGCCCAGACTTATCCATTGGGTCAACCTAGTTGACTCAGTCAACATGGTTTGACCCAATGGATCCTTAAGGCTTCAAATGAACCATTTCAACTTATTTAACCACGTCAATATCTTCAAACCCTTAAAATCATTCTATTCAAAGCCTTGAACATTTCTAAACCCATTTTGAGCTCAACCCAACTTGGTTTGACTGAGTCAACCCACAATCCTTGGTCAAATTTGTGATGGCATTTGCTCCCATCCCTTCTAGCCTTAACTTTGAACTCTTGATCCTTGATTAAACCATTCCAAGTATTCCTCCACCTCCTCAAGTGCCACATCACCAATTTTGACCTGGTTGACTGGTCAAATCAAGTCAACAAAGCCTTAAATCCCTCTTTGAATTGGTCAAACCTCCCATTTTGACCTCAAAGAGTGTGAGTTTAGGCTTGGAGCTTCTCCAACCTGTAGCCTTGACCCCTCCTATGCCACATCAGCACCCATTGACCAGTTGACTGGTCAAAATGGTCAATACCCCTTAAAAACCTATTTTTCATGGTCAAAGCCCTATTAAACCCCTCTTCCTCCCTATATCACATGCCAAAAGCTCCCTTTTTACTTTATTTCCCTAATTAATCTCTACTTAAGCTGCTCCAAGGGCTTGGCTTAGGCTATTTAGGCAATGTTCCCTCCCACTCATCCCAAGTCCACCCAATGGAAATGAGGCATGTCCAGCCTTTGGGGCAGCCTTCCAGCTTTACCAGGGACACTTGGCAACATCTGGAGAGCCCAGGAGTCAATCCCAGCCATTCGTTTGGCCTGGGGGCGTTTGAATAGGGGAAAAAGGGCTTAATGCACAACATTCGAACCCTAATCATCTCTCACTACTCAAGCCCTCTCAAGCCCCGCCCCCAGTTCGTTTTGAATCTCCAGAGCTTCCTCTACCTTCCCACTACAAAACCCAGGTGGTTGCACGTCACCGGCGGCGAGTTCTCCGGCGAAACCACCACCTAGACCGTCCCAAGCTTATAGCAGCCGATCTAGACGCGTTCGAGCTTGGATTTTCGCTGGGAATCTTCACTTGGACAATCTACAAGCTCAACCATCCAGAAATTTCGAAGATCTAACGGTATAACTCCCTAAAACCCTAGATCTAGGTCACATTAGTTAGGTCTAAATAGCTTTACGCTTTTAGGGTCTTAGCTAAAACAAACTATTCCCCATGATTTCTATTCATGTCCTTAATCTATGTTTAAAATTTCAAGTGAAATGATCGACCCGTTCGTTCAAACGAGTCAAAAAACCGTTTCTAGGGCGTCACTCGCAGTCTCCGGTGAGTGTACGTTTTCTGGACCGTTGATCGCTCGATCAACGGTCCAGATCGAGCCCTTCCGCGGACCGCTATAACCGTGCGCTCGATCCGTTGTCTGATCCGCCGTCCGGCGACATCTGGACCCTCGGATCAGAGACCGCGGGATTGAATCACGCCGTCTGATCTTGTCCCGCCGAGATCAGTCGCGGGATGTGATCCTGTCCGTTGGATCGAACCAGTGATGATCCGACGGCGCGCAGGGCTCGCTGACGTGGTTAAGTGAAACCGCGTCCAGCGCCCCGCGACCGACGCGTGGCTGACCGCCGTCACGCCGTCGCGCCGCCTCCGCGTTTTTGGCTCCGCGAACCAGAGCGCGCCGCGTGTCCCACTAGCAGCCGCCTCTGGTTTGGCCGAATCAGGGAGCTCCACGTGTGCAGCCAGCCGCCGGGTAATTAAAAAAAATGATTTTATTTAGTTTAAATCATTTTTTTTAATTACAGATTGCTTTCAAATTAATTTAAAATTATTTTAAAATTATAAAAAAATATTTATTTTATATAGATATTATCAGTAAATTAAAAGTGTTAATTTAAAATTATTTTCAAATTAAAATATTAATATCTTTTAAAAATATTTTAAATAGTGATTAATTTGAGTTAATATTCAATTAAAATAATATTATATATTTAATGAAAATGAAAAAAGAGGTTTATTTTAAAACATATGTTGATATTTAAAATACAGATATGTATTTTAATAAAAAAAACTATTTTCAATATTTAAAACTCAATTTTATTTTTATTGATTTTAGTTATTTGAATATGTTTGATATGGAATTAATATTTAATTAAATATTTTGAGAATTATTCTTTTTTTATTATTTCCAAAAGATTTAAAAAAAAAAATCAGTAGATCTCTCAATATTTAAAACATTTTAGTTTGATAATATTTTGAACTATTTTCTTTTAAAACTTATATATTTATATATGTGTTTTAAAATTATTTTAAAATTATATGTATTTAAGTCTTTAAATTTTGGGAGATCCCCTTGAAATTTTAAGCATGGATTAAGGCTATTTGAATAGAGTTAGTGGGGAATGAGAGTCAATCAATGAACAATTACTTTGGTAAGGGTTCATTGATTAGATCTTTAATTAATTGACTTATGATTATTCTTTGCATGCTTTAGGTAGCACACACTTCCACTTAGTCTAAGGCTCTCTTAGATCTAGGAATTGGTTGCTATTGTGTATTCATTTCATGCTTAGTCAAGGGTTAGTTAAAATCTTGATTCAAACCTAGTGAACCTAGTGACATAATTAAGGACAAAACTTAAGGACTTTGATTAGAGAATTTAGAAAATTTATTGTGAATAGGATGTATTTCATTTGAACTTGAAATTTGAACCATTTAAACTTAGTGACACTCTCAGCCTTAGGGAAAATTTTCACTGAATTTAGAAGTCATTAAGGTCCCTAATTAATTTTCCTAAGTTTAAGCCCTAATTAAGCCCCTAAACCTTCCGGAAAATCTAATAAATCCATTTTAAACCCAAAAAATATGTTTAACCCCTCTAACTGACCAGAATTAAACCCTTAACCCATGAAAATTAAAACCAAAATTATTTGACAGCAATTTAAACCTTAATCTAATTTTTAGTAAAAATCAATATTTAATTCATTTAATTAATTAAAAAATATTAAAAATTCCAAAAATTTCCAAAACACTTGGAAATCTCTCCTTAGGTCATTTCTGACCTTTGGAGTTGATTTCAAGGAGTTTGGGACTCATTTGGAGAAAAATCACAAAATGGCCCTCTAATTAAGTAATTTTCAAAAAATTCCATAATTACCCAAACTTCAAACATTCATAACTAATTCCAGAAAAATCCAAATCACTCAAGCTCACTTGCATTCAACTCACAGTAATGTCTAATATTTATTAAAAATATTAAATTCCAGAAATTTGCAATGTTTTAAAAAAGTCAACAAATCGGTCAACTTTAAGTCAAAACTAGTTCAAAACTTCAAACCTTTGTAATAAAATGTAGAAAAATCCGATTTCAACGTACTTACCTTCTAACTGATCGTAGTGAGGTCTAGTATTTTAATAAAATACAAACATTCCAGAATTTGAACCTAATCAAAAAGTCAATTTTCAACCCTTTAATTAAATCATTAAAATATTCTAAAAAATTCATAAGAGCTCAAATCACTCTAAAACTCCAGAAAATATTGGTTTAATGTTTAAAACACTTAACAAATCCTTTAAAACACAACAACCACCCTAAAGATGAAGTTTATTGGCTGGACTACTCCGGGCTGCGGGGCTAAGTGTCCTAAGGAGGCTGGTTCCTCGAGCCTGGTGGCACAACGCCACGAATGGATTCTAAGGGGTGTTAAATCTTAAAATGGATTAATTCTTAATTATTTAACATTTTTAAAATCTCTATTTCAATTACATTAATTTGGTTTATCGGCTGGACTACTCCGGGCTGCGGGGCTAAGTGTCCTAAGGAGGCTGGTTCCTCGAGCCTGGTGGCACAACGCCACGAATCAATTAATGGCAAACTTAAATTAATAAAGCTTTTAAAATCAGTAACTAACCTTTTTTTTTTAATATTAATCCACTCTTTTAATTCTAACCAACTTAAATAACTTAATCAACCCCGATTGCTACTGGGCAACCCAGGCCTACGAGGCTATTAGCTTAGCCCCAAGGAAGGTGAAATAAACTTCACGGCCTCGGTGTGAAACAAAGGTAGTAATCAATTAACTTTTAAAATATATTTAATTAAAATTCTTAATTCATTAATACTTAAATTTTAATCTAAATCCCCTTTTAAGCTTTAACAAACCCAGACTTTTAGACAACTTCAATTAACAACCCACTTTAGGATCTACCCCAGCCACACGACCTTTCTCACACACTTTAGATGATGTGCTAGGACAACCAACTCTAGATCTAGGTTAGGCCGGTGTTTACCTTACTGCTGTGTGCCAAGCTTGGATTCCAAAGAGGAAAGGATAGCCCTTTGGGGAACACTCCTTTTCCATTTGGAAATCCAAATTTGGATCATACCTCTTCCTTACCCAAAGAGGAAAGAGTGGCCTTCCCCTTAAAAGGAAGTGCCCTCTTGTCCATTTGGGTAATCCACTACGAAGATTCCAAGAAGATTGAAGAAAAGGAGTCCAAAGAAGAATGAAATTGAAGATTTGAAGATTTGAAGATTGAGAGTATCCCACTCAAAATAACTTGCGTCATTACTAGGCTTAGAATCCGGGTTGTTGTCAGTGGTGCCCGGCCACTTTACTTTCTATAATATTCTGGTTTGTAATAAGCAGGGCAATTCTGCCTATGGACATTTATTAATTAATTTGTATTTGATTTGATGATTTGATTTCCTTTAGGATTACTTGTTTTTACTAGTTTTTTTGGCGATTGCATGCCGCTCTTTATTTTCGCCTGGATACGTGAGGCTCGTGAGGGTGCGAAAGTTTTATACTCATAATCTTAAAAGTCTAAAATTTTAGTGAGTCTAAATAACATAGAAAGATAACGAATCTAGGGAATTAGCCGGGGATCGACCCCGGGGTCGCATGCATATTTCTGCATTACTCTTTCCTTGCTTTAGACCCTTCCCCGCCTGCGGGTAGAGTCCGGATAGTCTGACCTATGAGGACGAGGTGCCGGACCTGGAGAAGTCCAGTCTTCTAAAAAATTATTTTATAAGCCTGTTTTTAAAAATTTCAAGCATATTTGATTTGAGGTTGTTAACCAGCACGCATTGCATTAGATACAAATTAAAGAGTCAAAAATTTAATTTCATAGTCCTTAGCATTTTAGCACCCAACATAAGTCCTAGGGGCCAATTAGGAGAATCTCTAGATGTCGGCCCCAACTCTCCAAAACTTTAAATATAACGTCCCTACCACTCTTTCATAAAAGACCGGATTCATGTATTTTAAATCGATTAGGTGGTTAGCTGGCTCCCCAATCCAGGCCGGGGTAAGTCCAGATCTTGCACTGCATTAGTTAGGATCGGACGACTGTGGTCCAGTGTCCAAAATAGATTTAGGATCCGGGGCAGATCTTTGATTATAAGACCCCAAACTTCGGGAATCTAATCCCAAATTTCTAATAAAATGCTCAACTCTAATTAAATATCATTTCAGTCCAAAACATAAAGCCCAACACTTAGATTAAGTTCAGACACTTCCGGATGGTTCTGGAATCTCAAAGTGTCTCCTACCTCTCATTCTTTAACTCAGTTAATAACTGTTCAATTTTGATCCATTCCCTGTTGAATTTCCAAAAATTCACTTTCTTTTTGATATCACTCCTAGAAAATCTAATAAAATTTTGCCACTATTTTAATCGAGAGTTTTTTGTAGGGGGATTTTATCTCCCTACGATGTAATTAACTACGAGGGCTTGCGCTCGTAGGAGATTTAGAACCACACACGCACCTGATTTTAAAAATCGATTTTTCAAAACTCAATTGGATTTATTTGGGAAAACTTAAAATATTAGTGATCATTATTATCATATTCAAAAAATTATCATTGAAAGATATTTTCTCCCTTCGGAGAGATACATCTTTCTTTGATAAGGCTTTGGATGTGAACCTAACGATCACACTTCTTGAATATTGTAGCTGGATATTCAGTTGAACCTCATTTTGACCCTTCGTGGCCATAAGAAGTTCTCTTTAGCATCTGGTCATAATATTCAAGATGAATTTCATAATTCTAAATCTGAACGCCGTTATGAAATTTTATGTTCGTCCTTCGGGGTGATATAATTTTTCTAACGGGACGATTCGATTTTAGAATTAGAATTAAATCTCAATTTTAAAGCTCCCAAAGAAAACTAATATTTTTCAAAACATATTTTCCAAAATTCCACCAACAACGTAGATGGCTACATTTGGAAACCGAAACACACCTGAGGGTTACTTTATCACTAGACCTCCACTGTTTGACAATATTCCTTTTGATTTTTGGAAAACATGCATGTCTACTTTCTTACAGTCACTTGATTATCGCATGTGGATGTTAGTCCAGGAAGGTTACACAAAACCAACTAGATTAGTTGATGGAATTAGGGTAGATACACCCTATGCAGATTGGACTATAGAAGAACGTGACTTAGCACAATTAAATGCGAAATGTTTAAATAGTTTCTTTTGTGCTTTAAAATCTGAAGACTACATGCGAGTTTCCACTTGTAAAAGCGGAAAAGACATATGGGATAGACTTTGTATTACTTATGAAGGGACAAATGAGGTTAAGCAATCAAGACTCAATATCTTGTTACATGACTACGAATTATTTCGCATGAAACCTAATGAATCTATATCTTACATGTACACAAGATTCACTCAAATTGTCACCTCTTTGCATGCACTTGGTAGGGAATTAACTAATGCTGAAATGGTTAATAAGATTCTTCGTTGTTTACCTACTGCATACGATGCTAAAATTACTGCAATTACAGAGTCAAAAGATCTGAACATTTATTCTATTGACAATCTTCTTGGTTCACTCATTGCTTACGAGCAAGGAGTAAGTCAAAGAAAGATTGATGCAGGTGAACCAAGAAAGGACAAGAATATTGCACTAAATGTGGAAGAGTCAGAAAGTGAACACTCACAACCTGAGGATGAAGATTATATAGCACTAATGACTAGACAATTCAAAAGCTTTTTAAAGAGGAAGCAGAAGAGACGCCAGCAATGGAATAGAGGTAAGTATAACAGAAATGGCAAGGTTTCTAATGAAGTGATTTGTTATGAATACAGGAAACCAGGTCATATAAAGACTGATTGTCCAAAACTCAAAGCCACTCCTAGCAAGGAGAAGGTAGAGGAGAAACCAATGGTAAAGAAGGGCAAGAAGAAGTTTCAAAAGGCTTTTTGGGCGGACTCAGCTTCAGACTCATCTGAGACTGAAAAAGAAGAAGAAGTCACCAACCTTTGCTTGATGGCAGATAAAGCTGAACAATCAGATCAAGAAGAGGTATGTGATTTAACTTATAATGAATTGTTTGAAGTTTCTGAACACATGCATGATGCATATAGGAAAACGAAAAAGATGCATGCTAGTTTAGTTTTAGAATTGGAAGAGCTTAATAAGGAACACGAAATCCTTAGGAAAGATCATGCTTTAATTGATAGCAACCACATGAAACTACTTGATGAATATGATGACTTGAATAAAAATTTTGAGAATTTAAAATCATCCTATGCTGAACTTGAAAAAGAATTTGAGAAATTTAAGGATGAATCTGAGCACAAGACATATAGAGTCAATTATACAAATCGAATCTTGGAGGAAATGAATTCATTTTACAAACTTACTATAAAAGCTCTTGAGGATAATAGGAACCCCCCTAAACTTGAAGATTTTACAAATCCTAAATATTATCCTAAATTCATGAAATCCCTTAGAAGACAATCATATGAGAGAAAACATAGGAATATTTTTCCTAATGTTAAATGTAACAATTGTGGATTTTTGGGACATATATCTCACACCTGCACTTTAAAGATTAAACCTAATTTGGTGTGGAGAACTAAGATGCATAAACCTAGACATATCACACATGCATCTGATTATAAATTTCATAAAGGTGAACCCAAACTAGTTTGGGTTCCCAGGTCTAACATTTGAGAATTTTGCAGGTATACTCTCACACAAGACCTCGTGAGAGTATATGGTACCTGGACAGCGGATGTTCTAAGCACATGACTGGAGATACTGCTCAATTCATAACGCTGGAAGCCAGGAGTGGAGGCAAGGTTACACTTGGAGATAATACCACAAAGAAAGTGGTTGGATCAGGTATGATTGGAAATTTGAAAAAAATTTTCATAGATAATGTTTTATTAGTTGAAGGCTTAAAACATAATTTGCTTAGCATAAGTCAGCTATGTGATAAGGGCTATAATGTAAAATTTTTACCTACTAGCTGCAAAATTAGCCTAAATGGGAAAATTGTTTTAAATGGAAAAAGGGTGAACAATGTTTACATGCTAGATTTAAATTGTATTCAATCTCCTACTGCTTTTTGTTTGAAAACTGTATCTGATGAATCGTGGCTTTGGCATAGGAGACTTTGTCATTCTAGTATGAAAAATCTTAGAAAAATTACCCAAAAGAATTTGGTGAGAGGAATACCTAAACTAGACTTTACTAAGGACCATCTGTGTGATGCATGTCAATTAGGAAAACAAGTGAAGTCCTCTTTTAAGTCCATTAAAGATCTTAGGACCAGTAAACCTTTAGAAATTCTACACATGGATCTTTTTGGACCAGTAAGCACTGTTAGTCTAGGAGGAAAGGTATATGGATTTGTTATAGTAGATGATTTTTCAAGATTCACCTGGGTTAAATTTCTTTTTCGTAAGAGTGAATCATTTGAGGAATTCAGAAATTTTTCAACTTGGATACAAAGAAAACTAGGATGTGAAATAATTTCTATACAAAGTGATCATGGAGGAGAATTTAAAAATGAAAGATTTGAAGATTTCTGTAAAGAAAAGGGGATTGATCACAATTTTTCTGCACCTAGAACTCCTCAACAAAATGGAGTAGTTGAAAGAAAGAACAGAACATTAATAGAAGCCGCCCGAGCAATGTTAGCAGAATACTCACTTCCTAAATATTTTTGGGCTGAGGCGGTTAGTACTGCATGCTATGTTCTGAATAGGGTGAATGTGAGATCAAATTTGAATAAAACACCCTATGAGTTGCTAAAAGGAAGAACACCAAATTTGTCTCATTTGCATGTATTTGGTTGCAAGGTGTTCATACATAATAATGGAAAATCTGCCTTAGAAAAATTTGATCCAAAATCAGATGAAGGAATTTTTGTTGGATATTCAAGTGTTGGAAAATCTTATAGAGTATTCAACAAAAGAACTTTAGTCATTGAAGAAACCACACATGTTGTTTTTGATGAAAATGGAAACATGGAAGAGCCAAAAGTTGTTGAAGAAGAAATTGAAGAAAACTCCCAAAAGATTGATAGATTAAATTTGGAAGAAAATGTGGAAGAAAATTTAGAAAGAGAAGACCCTTTGCCTAGAGATTTGAGATTTTCTAAAAACCACCCAAAGGAATTAATCATAGGTGAACCAAGTGAGGGTGTTAGAACTAGGCGTGGATTAAACAAGGAAGTCAATCATTCAGCCTTTATTTCAACTGTTGAACCCACTAACATTGATCAAGCACTTTCAGATGAATTTTGGATATTGGCCATGCAAGAAGAGTTGAATCAATTTGTAAGAAATAAAGTTTGGGAACTAACTACAAGGCCAAAAGATCAAAGTGTTGTTGGAACCAAGTGGGTGTTCAAAAATAAAATGAATGACTCAGGAGTAGTCATTAGAAATAAAGCTAGATTAGTAGCTAAGGGGTATAATCAAATTGAAGGAATTGATTTTGAGGAAACTTTTGCCCCTGTAGCTAGACTTGAAGCAATTAGGGTTTTACTAGCCTTTGCCTGTTTTAAAGGTTTTAAATTGTTTCAAATGGATGTTAAAAGTGCATTTTTAAATGGAGTAATTGAAGAAGATGTTTTTGTAGAACAACCTCCAGGTTTTGAAAACTCAAAATTTCCAAATCATGTTTTCAAATTAAAAAAGGCATTATATGGATTGAAACAGGCACCTAGGGCTTGGTATGAGAGGTTAAGCACCTTCCTACTTGAAAGATCTTTTGAAAAAGGAAGTGTGGATACAACTCTCTTTTTAAGGAAAATTGGAAAGGATATACTTATTGTTCAAATTTATGTGGATGACATCATCTTTGGATCTTCAAATAAACATCTTTGTGATGATTTTTCTAAAACAATGAGTAGTGAATTCGAAATGAGTCTAATGGGAGATTTAAATTACTTTCTAGGATTTAGCATTAAGCAACTTGAGGAAGGTACTTTTCTTAGTCAAACCAAATATATTAAGGACATCCTCAAAAAATATGAAATGGACAATGCTAAACCTGTTAGTACACCAATGAGTTCTTCAGTTCAGTTGGATAAAGACCTTAAGGGAAAATCTGTTGATCAAAAGAAATTTAGAGGGATAATTGGATCTTTACTTTACTTGACTGCTAGCCGACCAGATATTATGTTTAGTGTTTGCCTATGTGCTAGATTTCAATCAGATCCAAAAGAATCACATTTGACAGCAGTGAAAAGGATTTTAAGATATCTACTAGGAACTCAAAACTTAGGAATTTGGTATCCTAAGTTTAGCTCTTCATTTGAAATTATTGGTTACTCAGATTCTGACTTTGCAGGCTGTAGAGTGGATAGGAAAAGCACTTCTGGAACATGTCAATTCATTGGAAATTCATTAGTTTCATGGTCTAGTAGAAAACAAAATTCAGTGGCACTATCTACTGCAGAAGCAGAATACATTGCATTAGGAAGTTGTGTGGCACAAGTACTTTGGTTAAAACAACACTTGATTGACTTAGGATTAACTATAGGCACTATTCCAATTTATTGTGACAATACTAGTGCTATTTGCATTTCCAAAAATCCTATTCAACATTCTAGAACCAAACACATTGATATAAGGCATCATTTCATAAGGGATCATGTATCCAAAGGAGAAATTGAACTCATACATGTTTCAACAGAAAATTAACTTGCAGACATTTTTACAAAACCTTTAGCCTTTGATACCTTCAGTACTTTAAGAACAAGGCTTGGTGTTATTGATTTGAATGCTTAACCAAAATGTCTTTGCAACATTGATACTTGTTGTGTTTTGTTTTTGTGATTTTGTGAATTTTGTGTGTTTTTGAATGAATTGTTTTTGGATTTATGATTTTGTCTTATGTTTTCTTTGTTTTTGATTATTTTTGTTGATTTTGTTAAATTAAAAATTTCAAAATTAAAATTTTTTTTTGGAGGAAATCGTCCAGGACGAAATATTTTCGTACGGGACGATGTGTAAAGAAACAGTTTGCGCGAATTTAAACCGTTTTGAGAGCAGTTTTTTATTGGATCGTCTGTACGATCTGTGATCGTCCAGTACGAATTTTTTATTTTTCTCAAACGTTGGGACGATTGAATGCAGCGGTTGAGTGGATAAGACAGTTTTTAATACGAACTTCGTCTGTACGAAATTTTTTTGTCTGTACGAACATGTGTCGGTTCATTGTAGGGGACGGTTTTCAAGGGTCATTAAAACGAAACACTTTTCGATCGTCTGTACGAAATTTTTTTCGTATGTACGATCGGTCAAGTCAAAAAGCCTGTACGAAGGGACGCATCGTAAGTTGTGTTGAATACGAAAAGCCGTTACATTTTGGACGAATTGGATCGTCTGTACGAAATTACTTCGTCCAGACGAACGATAATTTTTCGTCCAGGACGAATATTTTCGTCCAGGACGAACGTATCGTTTTTCTTTAAATATGAAGGCTTTCAAACTTGACAATCACACTTTCAAACATCTTTTTCAATCCCTTTCTACATCAAATCAACTATGGCCTCCTTTAGCAAAAGACAAAAAGTTTTGGTGAAGAAACCTAACAGGAATGCCCCAGACAACTTTCTTTCCAAGGCAAATGAGGAATCTTTTCCTCGTTTTGCATCTGCAAAAATCACTCCGTCTCGCATTCTTATCCAAACAGAGTTGAAATTTCGGGTATTACACCTCTTCGCCTCAACCCAATTTCAGTTCATTCTTTCTCTTGTCCACTTCTACAATAAGCAAACCTATCATTACTTCCTAGCCAACATGAGTTTCAATTCTGATCACTCTATCATTAGTTCTTTTGTTTTTAAGAAAAAAGTTGAGATCACCAAGCACGACCTCGGTGCATTTTTAAACCTAAGAACTGAGGGATATAGAGCCCACACCCTAATGTCAGAAACCTCCTTCAAATGGTTTCAAATCAATACGGTAATTAGAGAAAATGCGATTGACAATCATGTTGCTAGAGTGGCCGGTATGACCCAAGATGCACGAATCATCCAGCATATCCTTAGATCCTCAATTATTCCTAAAGCTGGTGATAGGATTAACATTACTCCTCTCCTTTCTTGTCTAACTTTTTTAATCATGAAAAGACATCCTATTGATGAAGCCTAACTCATCCTAGATCATATCTATGGGCTTTCAGAAATAGGACATCCTGATCAGAAGAGGAAGAAGAACATTTCTTTAGGGCACTTGATTACTTATATTTTGGAGAAGAAGTACAATATAGTGCATCCTGATGAAGCATATGAAGAGCCAGTTTACTATAACGATGCATCTTTCAGATTGCTCTTCAAGGAGGAGAAAGAGAAAGCACATGCTAGTGCTTCAGAAGAAGAAGAAGAAGAAGGAGTGCAAGGTTCTGCTTCTCAATCAGATTATAAAATCTGATTGAGAGATTTGATAGACTAGAGACTCACATTAATCAAAGGTTTGATCAATTTGATGCTCATCTTACTCAGCAGCAACATGACATTGGTAATATTAGAGATGAAGTTCATGAAATAAATACCAATGTAATGTTGATGGCCTCCTACTTCAACCTCTTTGGCGGCATTCCTCCTCCTCCTCCTCCAGAACAGTAGAAGTGTTTTTTATGTGTGTCTGTTGTATTTTTTTTTTTTTTTTTTTTTATCGTATATGTGATATTGTGATTGTTGTTATGTTTTTGTTTAAGTTCAACTTTTTTTTATGTAATTTTTTTTAATCAATGAAAGTTTGTTTGTTTTAGATTTGTTTTGAAATGTGGCTAATCTTTATGAATTTCATTAATATTATTTTTAATCTACATTGTGCTTAAATTCGATTGTAATGTGAGATTATCTATATTAGAAAATCTAGACTTTCTAAATTTATAATTTGTTTATAACTTGTTGTATTTAGAATTTTTAAATTCATGTCTATTCATTTAGACTACATAAAGTTAATATTGTTATTTCAATTTTGATGTTTTCTTATTTTGTATTTCTATGCTCAAATGATATTTATGCACCTAGAAATATTTGAAATCTTAGATTATAGATTTTGGAAAGAATTGGTCAAATTACTCTTGAACATTGTACAAATGTACAAAAATCAAAAGGGATTCGCAAAAATTTGCAAAGTGAAAAAGAGGCACAAAATAAGCCCAACCAAAGAAAAATGCACAAAAATGTGCTCCAAAACTTTGAAAAGATGTGCAAAGCACCACATGAGGTAATTATCTTCTTTCCAAATTCGTTTAATCTCTTAATTCAAGTTGATCTAATGTTCATTTATATTCTATTGAACTTTGAAATATAGAATTTTTTTTTTACATCTCACTTGTAATGATTTTCAATAATCAAAATGTCTAAATTGAATCATGTCTTTGATATATTCTTCTTATTACAATGTTATATCATTTCATAAATTTTATGAATTTCTATGATTGACCTAATATCTTTAGTTTAAAATTGCATACCCTATGTCAAATCACAATTTAGATTAAATTTTAACAATGAATTTCATATAATTATTTACATTTCTTGTCTTTTTCTTCTTCACTTTTTGTTGCTGTCAAAAAGGGGGAGAAATTATTATGTTTGTGTTTGTGTTTTTGTGGTTTGTGTTTTCTGTGTGTGTTAAAAAATTTTGAAAAACAAAAATATTGTTCTTTAATGCCTCCTTATTTTAATGTACTCATAAATTCAGGGGGAGTTTAGGAGATAAGAGAATTGTTTTAACTTGAAACCATACTAATAATAATTGTTTTGCCATCATCAAAAAGGGGGAGATTGTTTGAATAGTTGCTATTTGAATGATTTATATTTGTGCAACTTATGTAGTTTTGATGATTCCAAACATTATTGTTCAAATGTATAGTTATCTCCTATCAATTTCAGAAGATTTGCACTTGCTCTTGTGTGTACTAACATTTCAGGAAAATCAGACTCCAGACTACGAAAACTTCAAATCAAAATCAACATGAGAAATTTTGTTTATTTGAAGTTTGTCTTTTCTCTGAATTAATTTTGAAAGGGAGTGATTGTAATTGAGTGAATAAAATCTTACACACACAAATAAGGAGATCTTAAAATTCTATACTGATCGTACAGGACGATATTTATCGTACTGGACGATCTGTTAGTTATCTCCTATAGAGCATTTGGAACGAATAGGAACTTGCTTGAAAAATTTTTTCTAAGTCCTATTCATCCAGGACAAATTTTAATATCATACCGGACGATGGGTTCTCTGTAAAATTTTTGTCCAGACGAATTTTACCATCGTACGAGGTGACCAGTCCTCTGGAAAATTTTCGTCCAGGCGAAAATAATTATCGTACCGGACGATCAGCTCTCTGGAAAATTTTCGTCCAGACGAAAGCAAATTATCGTCCGCGGCGATGGGTGCTCTGGAAAATTTTCGTCCAGACGAAATAAATAATCGTCCAGGACGATCGGCTCTTTGGAAAAATTTTGTCCAGACGAACATATTTTCGTCCAAACGATAAACCGACTTAGAACAGTTTTCAGCAGTTTCCAGAACCGACCTTGTAATAACCGTTCATACTGGACGAACCTAGTTCGTACAGGACGATCAGCTGTACGAAGTCATTTCGTACACATATACAAATTGGGTCGTTTCAGATCGTTTAAGTAAAATCGTCCAGGACGATCCAGGATCGTACGGGACGATCCACTGCGTACAGAATTGAAAATATGCAGTTTTTGGGCGGTTTTTCATGTCTTTTGTATAAATAGTCCAAATTAGACTTCCACCCAATCTTTTTGTCATTTGATCTTCGTGCCTATTGAAAGAATAGCCAAGGGGAGAGTGGAAGAGAGCATTCAAAGGAGGATTCCTACCATTGGAGCAAGAAGGCTTCACTTAGATTGCTAAGGTAAGAATCTCTACTTGTGAAATTGGATTTCTTCACTCTTTTCTTTCTTCCTTCTAGATTCTTGTGAGAAGATCATTCAAGAAGGTCCGGTTCTCTGCCGACACTTGGAGAGTGTGAACAGACGTGGGTTCTCTGCCTACACTAGGAGAGTGTAAAAGGAAGAAGGTTCTCTGCCTACACTTGGAAAGTGTGAACAGCCGTAGGGTTCTCTGCCCACACTAGGAGAGTGTGAAAGGACGACGGTTCTCTGCCCACACTAGGAGAGTGTGAAAGGACGACGGTTCTCTGCCAGCACTGTGGATTGTGTAAAAGGACGACGGTTCTCTGCCGCACCGGGTAGTGGTGAAAAGAGGGTTTTGTACAGGCTTCTCCGCCTTGCTGTGGGTGCTAAAGGAGAGTCACTTTGTGGTATTAGTGCAATACTCAGAGGGAGCCTCTCAGGAGTGGATGTAGGTCTGGTTATAGACCGAACCACTATAAATCTGGTGTCATTTACTTTATTGCTTTTACGTTTCCGCATTTTAAATTTCAGTTTTAACAACTCTGTGGTTGAAAAACATTTTTCTACAAACTTTAAAAGAAAATTTTATTTCGGTTCAACTTTATTATTAAGAGGGTTTAAAATTTTTAAAACTACCAATTCACCCCCCTCTTGGTAGCCGTGGGACATTTACTTAGGCTTAACAACCTAATTACTGGACTCAACAAGAAGAAAATTGGTTATATCATCCCGGCCAATCTCATGATCATCCCGGCCGATTAGTTTAAAACTGATTTTAATCTTCCTGATCATCGCCCTAATTTGGTTTTGGCTGAAGTCAATCATCCAGGCTATCGTCCTGGCCGATCATAAAATCATCCCGAACGATGTGATCGTATCAATCCGCCATTAATGATTTCCAAATAATACCATATGTATTTAGGTATGATTGTGTTAGATAGGACTAGACGATATAAATATCGTCCTGGCCGATTTCCTAAAACAAAGAATTCCTAAACTGATTATGGTGGCTGATTCTTTCTGAATTTAGACTATCGTCTTGGCTGATATAGCTATCATCCAGGTTGATCTACTAATGACGGCTACCTTAATGAGGATGCCCTAATTAGGGTTTCTATTTTTGGACAGATCGTCCATGACGATATAAATATCATCCCGGACGATATTACCAAAAATAGAAATCTTATAGAGAACAACAGAAAATCTTCCAAGTTACAAATCAATAGGTCCCACATCAAATACAACAGACTCAAGAAAAGAAAAAGATTACAAACTAACTCAGACCTAGTCTACCCAATCTTGAGCTGGTTCCAAATTGTAGTCTGATCGTGTGAACCTGAAACGTTAGCACATAAGGCAATCGTAGAGAAATAAGGAATGTTTGCTATCATCAAAATCATAACCATAGATCCGCAACAAAGGAATATGAAATTCCATTCGAACTAGGAGAAATATCCCTTCCTAGGCTCATAATCACACTTTCAACCTCTTTAAAAGAATAATCAGCATTCAAAGTATTAGAATCTTCCAAGCTTAATGAATGAATAGGCTTAGACCACCTAGTAAGTACACAACTCCTCTCCCTCCATTTTTCAGAAAAGAACTTGAGAAATGTTCCTTCTATAACATTCTAATCTTCCACCTCTTCACCAACTTCATTCCTCACTTATTTTATAAAATTCCCTTTCCTTCTATAATTGTCAAAAGCATGAAAGAATTTTGAATTGATTCCGCCTTCCTCCAACCATTTGACCTTCACTCTTTATCTCCACCAAGTGTTTAAAAGTGCAAGGGTCACATTTAGTTCTAGTGCTTTTGATCTGAGTAACAAAAGAACTTTATCTGAATTACCTTCAGCATTTACTTCCTCTATTTGCAATTCAACCACCTCATTCTTGAGTTTCTCCTTTAACTCCAAAAAATTTTGATTTTTATCTCTACTCCAAAAGAATAAACCCCTTTGTACCCAATGAAATTTCTTATTCAAAACATCCAAAGGATCACCTCAAACTAGTTTGTTCTAAGATTTCTGCACTGAAAGTTTGTTAGGGATGTTAAGCCCTTAAGAACTAACCCGAGGCTAACTAAGAGGGGGGTGAATTGGTATTTTAAAAATTTCTTTTAGCAAAGCACAACAAATCTTAAAACCAAATCACCACAAAAATCAAAGTGCAAAAATAAATAAATGCGGAAGCAAAACAAAAAGAGAGATCACACCAGATTTATAGTGGTTCGGTCAATCCTTTACCTACGTCCATTTCTCGGAGGCACCCTTCGAGCATTGCACTAACTAAGTGTCTCTCCTTTAGCTCCCATAGCTAGGAGGAGAAGCCTTTATAATAGACTCCTTTTCACCAAACCCGGTGCGGCAAAGAACCTACTCCTTTTCCTTCCACCTGAAGCATGCATAGAACCCAGACCTTTACTGAAGTAGACCTCCCAAGAACCTCCACAGATGAAGCATGAAGAATGGAGATGACGACTTGGAACCTTGCTTTGAGCAACCTTTGTTAACCGTCTAACAAACTCCCCCTCACAAGTTCCTCTCTCTTTCTCTCTCCCAAGGCTCTCTCAGGTCAAGACAGTAGCACTCAAGGTCTTTTGCATGAGAAAATTCGAGTCCTTTAAATAAAATTTCAAGAACCAACTTTATCGTCCGGGCCGATATAAATATCATCCTGGCCGATCAGTACAAAATAAGCTCAATCAGTTGGGACGATTAAGGAAGATCATAAGAAAATTGATTATATCGACGAGGCCGATTTAATATCATCCTGGACCATTAGTTCAAACCTGAGTACAATCATCCCGAACATCGCCCGGAATAAATGCTGGCCGATGTCAATAGTTCAGGACATCGACCTGGCCGATCTTGTGATCGGCCTAGCCAATGTGATCATATCAATTAGCCTTCATTTCTTTCAAAAACTGCCAGATTAATTTAGGCATAATTATGCTGCATCATCCAGGCTGATAAAGATATCGTCCTTGACAAATCCCTAAAATAAAGAATACCTAAATTGATCATGGCTGTTGATTTTTTTTTATTTGAGCCTATCGTCCTCGCCGATACAAGTATCGTACATGATGATTTTCTTGATGACGGCTACTTAACCAGGATGACTTAATTAGGTTTTTTATTTTTAGTTGAATCATCCTGGCTGATAGAAACATCGGCCAGGCTGATGTACTCAAAATAGAAAAATTCAAAAAACATCTCAAGTGTGTGTGTGTGCAAGGTTATTTAGTATCAGGAACCACTTTTACAATTGACTCAAGAAAGGAAAAAATACAGACTTGACTCAACCTAAATCTACCCGATCTTGAGCTGGCTTGAGCTAGATTCGATCTTGTGGTCCGGAAAAGTTAGTAGGTAAAGCTGTCGTAGGGAATCCTGAATGTTTGCTATCATCAAAAGTTTAATCCATAAAGTTAGATTTGTAACAATCTCCCCCTTTTTGATGATGGCAAACATACCCAGAAAATTTCAAGCAATTATGGCAGTTCAGTAACAAATTCACTAAATTTTAGAATTCAAAGTACAAGATACATCAAACTACTCTCCCTTTTGACATCACAAAAAGGAGGGAAACAAAACATAAATAAAAAAGCATAACAGAAACTAAAACACATCATAAGAAAAACAAAACTACAGAAAATAGAAACTAAAACTAGAAAAACCATAAAGAAAATAAAAAAAATGAGGGCCCCTGGTCATCAGACGGAGGTGGTGGTGGTGATTGCTGCTTGAAGAAAGTAGAAAACATGGAAAACTGTGCCCCAAACCAGGCCATGTCTTTCTCATGCTGCTGCTGCTGGTGTGCAACATAAGCATCGAACCGGGCCACGTCCTCAGCATGCTACTGTTATTAGTGTGCTACAAATGTGTCGAAGCGGGTCTCCAATTGATCAAATCTCTCCACCAACTGATCCAGCTGAGAGTGCTGTCAGAGAGGAACAGGTTCAGGATTAGGAGCTAGAGCCTCCTCCTCGGCCCCCCGAGCTTCCCCATCCCCTGGGTGGAGATGAGTACTGTGGAGGGCGTTGAAGGAATTATTTGAGTAGGCGGGTGGCTGAAGGTCGGGAGTGTTGACCTCATTTTTGTATGAGGTCTTCAAGTCAATCCTAAACCCAATCCAGATTCAAGTCAATCATAAACCCAATTCATACTCAAGCCAATCCAAATCCCAGTTAATCCCAGACCCAAATCCAAAGTCCTAAGGCTTGGTCCTAAAGTCCTTTTCCAGCAAATCTTCTAGAATTTTAAAACCCAGTGAAATGAACTCAGATTCAAGCTCTGTCAGTTTCATACTGATGGGGCATGTCTCTAGTATCAACCCTCCAAATTTGAGCCCATTCTGAGCTCTCTAACCCCAGTTACTAAATCAGAATCCAAAGGCTGTAAAACCTTCAAATATTTACAGCCCATGCCACTGGACCTGCCCTTAACTAGACCCTGGCCTTAGAGACCTCCCCAAAGTCTCTAATCACTTTCAGACCTTCAATCCTGACTCCCTGAACATTAAACTGCCTCTGGGCTGGCTCAATTTGACCCCTATTTAGCCAGGGGTCAAAATGACCAAAATACCCCCATAGGACTCAAACAGCGATTTCAAATCAAATGAGCTCCAAATTCAATGCAACCACCTCCAGCAAGTTCCAAATGCCAAACCAAACCTGTTCAACCCATTTCCAGCCCCTGGGTCAACCTGGTTGACCAAGTCAACAGAGTTGACCTAAGAAGGCCCTTAAGGGTTCAAATGGTGATTTTGACCAAATCAACTTCTCCAGACCTTGAGACCACTTCCAATAGTCTCTAAAAATCATTTCAAATCCTTTAGACCTATTTCCAGACTCTGGGTCAACATGGTTGACCAAGTCAACAGGTTTGACCTATGAAGACCCTTTAAGAGTTTTGAATAGGTGATTTGATCCAAATGACCTATTCAAGCCTTGAAAACACGTCCACCAAACTCCTGATATTGTTTTAAACCTGTCCAGTCCAGACCCACACCCTGGATCAACCTGGTTGACCCAGTCAACCTAGGTTGACCCATATTACCTTAAGGTTCTTAAGGGATCATTTTGACCCATTTAGCCTATTCTATCTAAAATCAAGGCCTTGAATACTTTCTAATCCATAGTTTCAATGTGCTTTAAACTATCATCAACTAAATCTAAATCAAGTTGACCAAGTCAACTTAACAAATTTGGTCAAATCCACTTTAAATTTCCATACCAAACTCAAGTCCCAATCCCTTCACTTGGCCTTTGTTTTAAATCAAACTAATTAAGCTCTTGAGGCCATTGAGCTGCCACCTCATCAGTCAACGGCCCAGGTTGACTGGTCAAATTGTCAAACCAAGCTCTAAATGGCTTAAACATGACCAAATTAACCCCATGAGCTAATCCATTCAACCCCAAATTATTCCAGCAGCTCTAGGGTGCTCTAGAACCTTCCTAGACTCTATCCTAGCCTTTGATTCAAGATCCAATAGCTCTCAATCCTCCCATGTGCTCAAGTGAGGACAAAGATCCCTTTACACATAGATTGTCCTTGCTTGTCCTTTTGATTCTCTGCTCCTAACAACCCCTGGACATGTGTCTTGATCCTAGCAGCTCACCAAACACATCTCAGCCATCCAATTCACCTGGGGACGTTTGAATAGGGCAAGACCTCTCAAGTAGAGCTGATTCTTATCTCTCCATTCTCTCTCTACACTCAAGTTCTCCAGAGGAGTTTTATTTTCGTTTTGGCTCTCCTAAGTCTCCTCTATATTTCCCTATCCAAAATCCGGTGGTTGGAGGCGGCCGGCGGCGAGATTCCGGCCAAACCGAGTCTTGAAGACCGTCCCAGGCTTGTAGCTCAAAATCCAGACCTCCTCAGCTCTTGAAGTCTTCTTGAGAAACAATCTAGGACAATCAATCAGTTCAACGAGCTTTCGAACGTCAAAATCCATCCATTCTATCAAGGTAACGAGCCAACCCTAGTTAGATCTACTTAGAGTTAAATAACTTTTCATAAAGCGCTTTTCAAACCACAAAATAACTTTCCCATTGTTCTATTCCATCATACAAAGCTCTGTTTAAAATTTCATATGATTTGGTTCATTCGTTTGTGAGATATAAGCATTCTTCATCATTGAGTCTCGGTTTCAATGAATGCATGAACTGAACATTCTCCAGACCGTTGATCTCATGATCAACGGCCTTGATTTGGCTTTTCCGCGGCTTCGTCCAGCCACAAATTTGATCCCGCTCTTAATATCCTCGTATGGCTCAATCAGAGCCGTTCCTTTCATACAGCGGGGGATCGAACGGTGGAGTGGGGTCGCTGACTCATTTAAGTGAAACCGCGTGGGCCCACTTCACCGCCGCCGCGTTTTGCTGCACGAACCCGAAGACGCCACGTGGCCCACCGGCGCCGCCATTTCCTAATAATCAAAATAATTAATTTTAAATACTTTAAAATCACAAATAACTTCAAAAAATTGCTGTGAATAAAATATAAATCCAAAAAATGCATATAATACCTCATTCTGTTCATATTTTCCTCAGCTATTTTCTATAATTATTTTTAAATAAAAATATCACATATTTTAAAGGTAATTTCATTTATACGTTTTTCTGTATTTATTTTATATTTAAATAAATAAAAATCCTTTTGATCTGAAATTTGGCAAGAATGTTCCTTTAAACGTGTCTGACCTCCAGTAATTTTCTTGAATTTATTGGAGACATATTTTAGTAATTAGTAAATTTTAAAATATAAGGCTATTTCTATTTTCTAAAAACTTTAAAATTAAATTATAAATAAATCTAGATCTATTTGCATGCATTCAAATGAACTTTGGGACTTTTGAACAGAGCTTTAATGTTGGTAAATAGATTTTATGGGGAATGTTCAATGATTTGTAAAGCAATATCATGACCATCATCTCTTGATTGAATTTTTAAGTTGAAGGATTGTCACTTAATCCTAATGCTTGGAAATTCATCAATTCATGCTTCTCTTAGATTTAGTGCACTATTGTTTATGTTTGCTTTGGTTTGATTGTAATTAGTGTGCAAGGGTTAGTGAACATGATTTTTCATCCTACAATCTAGGGACACTAAGGACAACAATTAAGGTCGAGTCTTAGCCAACTTAGCCAAATCTAGGAAGAACTACACACATCCCTTTTGGGATTGAACTAAAATATAGAAAACTAGTGTCATAGCCCTATTAATCAAATACACATTGATTTGACATTAATTAACTATATAATAACTAGTAGATTAAGGATTCTTCTTTCTTTGATCTTAATAAAATCGAATAAAAATCTTCAAAATCTAAATCAACCTCAAATCACTTTAATCAATCCAACATTATAAATTCAATGTTTTAAAACCAAAATTCCATTTCAAACTTTACTAATTTCTTCAAACCCTTCATTAACTCTTAATTAGCTTAAACCTTCCAGAAAATATAATAAATCAATATTAAATCAAAAAATTATGAATAAATCCTCTAACTGACCATAATTAAGTTCTTAATCAATGAAAATTAAAACCAACTAAATCTGATAACAAATTAAACCTTAATTTAACTTTAAGTAAAAATCAATTTTTAATTAGTTTAATTCATTAATAAGTATTAAAAATTTCGATAAATTCCCAAACACTTTGAAAACTCTCCTTAGGTCATTCCTGACTTTTGGGATTGATTTCAAAGAGTTTGGAGTTCATTTTGAGCAAAACCAAGAAAAACCCCTCTAATTAAACAATTTCCAATAATTCAATAAATAGTCAAAACTTTGAAAATTCATAACTAATTCAAGAAAACTCCAAATCAGTCAAACTCAGTTGCATTCAACTTATAATAAGGCCTAATATTTATTAAAAATATAAAAATTCCAGAAAATCATTAAATAGAAAAAGTCAACAGATTGGTCAACCGTAGGTTAAAATCAGTTCAAAACTTCAAACCTTCATAACTAAATCCAGAAAAATCCGATTTCAACGTACTTACTGTCTAACTGATCGTAGTAAGGTCTAGTATTTTAATAAAATGCAAATATTCCAGAATTTGGGCTTAATCAAAAAGTCATATTTTGAACCCTTAATTAAATGATTAAAATATTCAAAAATTCTTAAAAAATTCAAATTGCTTTGAAACTCCAGAAAATGTTAACTTAATGTTTAAAACATTTAACAAACATTTTAAAACACAACAACCATCCTAAAGATGAAGTTTATTGGCTGGACTACTCCGGGCTGCGGGGCTAAGTGTCCTAAGGAGGCTGGTTCCTCGAGCCTGGTGGCACAACGCCACGAATGGATTCCAAGGGGTGTTAAACCTTAAAAATAGATTAATTATTAATTATCTAACCTTTTAAAACTTCTAATTCAACTACATTAACTTGGTTTATCGGCTGGACTACTCCGGGCTGCGGGGCTAAGTGTCCTAAGGAGGCTGGTTCCTCGAGCCTGGTGGCACAACGCCACGAATCAGTTAATGACAAATTTAAATTAACCAAACTTCTAAAATCAGTAATCCAACCAATCATTAAAAATCAAATCTCTAAGTCGATTTCAAATCCTTAATAATCTAATAAACCTTTAATTCTTAATAATTTCTGAATTCTATTAACTAAAATATATTAATAATTCAATTAAATTATACATTCCTTTAATTTGAATTAATTAGATAATTTGATTGATTAAGATTTATCTTAATCAATCAAATTTGATAATTGATTTAGATTAAACGAATTCGGATCTTCTACACCTAAAGTTTGATTCCTTCTGGAGGACTTTGGGTGTTTTGACTTTTAAAGATCCTAAAAACATTTAAATAACAAAGAGATTTCCTACGGATTGTGCTTGACTCCTTTTAGGTGTTGGTGGAATTTTGAAAACAGGTTTTGAAAAATATTGGTTTTTCTTTGGGAGTTAAAGTCAAATTCTAATTCTAAAATTGAATCATCCCGTTAGAAAGAATATATCACCTCGAAAGATGAAAATAAAATTTCATAATGGCGTTCAGATTTAGAATTATGAAATTCATCTTGAATATTGTGAGCGGATGCTAAAGAGAAATTCATGTGACCCCGAAGGGTCAAAATGAGGTTCAATTGAATATCCAGCTACAATATTCAAGAAGTGTGATTGTTAGGTTCACATCCAAAGCCTTATCAAAGAAAGATATATCTCTCCGAAGGGAGAAAATATCGTTCAATGATAATTCTTTAAATATGATAATAGTGATCACTAGTATTTTAAGTTCTCCCAAAGAAATCCAATTGAATTTTGAAAAATCAATATTTAAAAATCAGGTGCGTGTGTGGTTCTAAATCTCCTACGAGCGCAAGCCCTCGTAGTTAATTACATCGTAGGGAGATAAAATCTCCTACGAAAACTCTCGATTAAAATAATGGCAGAATTTTGTTTAGAGTTTCTAGGAGTGATATCAAAGTATGAATAGAATTATTGGAAAATCAAAAGGGAATGGATCAAAATTGAGCAGTTATTAACGGAGTTAAAGGAGGAAAGGTAAGGGACACTTTGAGATTCCAGAACCATCCGGAAATGTCCCAACTTAATCTAAGTGTTGGGCTTTATGTTTTAGGATTGAAATGAAGCTTTAATTAGAGTTAAGTATTTTATTAGAAATTTGGGACTATATTCCCGAAGTTTGGGGTCTTATAATCAAAGATCTGCCCCGGAACCTAAATCTATTTTGGACACTGGACCACAGTCGTCCGATCCTAACTAATGCAGTGCAAGGTCTGGACTTACCCCGGCCTGGATTGGGGAGCCAGCTAACCACCTAACCGATTTAAAAGAGATGAATCCGGTCTTTTATGAAAGAGTGGTAGGGACGTTATAATTAAAGTTTTGAAGAATTGGGGCCGACATCTAAAGATTCTCCTAATTGGCCCCTTTAACTTATGTCGGGTACAAAAATGCTAAGGACTATGAAATTAAAATTTTGACTCTTTAATTTGTATCTAATGCAATGCATGCTGGTTAACAACCTCAAATCAAATATGCTTGAAAATTTTAAAAACAGGCTTATAAAATAATTTTTTTAGAAGACTGGACATCCCCAGGTCCGGCACCTCGTCCTCATAGGTCAGACTATCCGGACTCTACCCGCAGGCGGGGAAGGGTCTAAAGCAAGGAAAGAGTAATGCAGAAATATGCATGCGACTCCGGGGTCGATCCCCGGCTAATTCCCTAGATTCGTTATTTTTCTATATTATTTAGACTCACTAAAATTTTAGACTTTTAAAATTATGAGTAGAAAAGTTTCACACCCTCACGAGTCTCACGTATCCAGGCGAAAACAAAGAGCGGCATGCAATCGCCAAAAAACTAGTAAAAACAAGTAATCCTAAAGGCAATCAAATCATCACATCAAATATAAATTAATTAATAAATGTCCATAGGCAGAATTGCCTTGCTTATTACAACCAGAATATTACAGAAAGTAAAGTGGTCGGGCACCACTAACAACAACCCGGATTCTAAACCTAGTAATGACGCAAGTTCTTTTGAGTGGGATACTCTCAATCTTCAAATCTTCAAATCTTCAATCTCATTCTTCTTTGTACTTCTTTTCTTCAATCTTCTTGGAATCTTCGTAGTGGATTACCCAAATGGACAAGAGGGCACTTTCCTTTTAAGGGGAAGGCCACTCTTTCCTCTTTGGGTAAGGAAGAGGTATGATCCAAATTTGGATTTTCAAATGGAAAAGGAGTGTTCCCCAAAGGGGTATCCTTTCCTCTTTGGAATCCAAGCTTTGGATATATGTATCCCAACTCAAAATTAACTTTCACAACACTTGACACTTGCACAAATTACATTGATATCAAAATAGAAATCTAGACTCGTCTGCAGGGTTATCCTAAGCAATTAATATATAAAAAGCAGTTATTCCCAAGCAGTTGTATATGAGCATAAAAGAAAGTAAACACACTGGCCACGCTCTTTTTATGATTTGGGGGGCTTTAGCAGCTGAAGTACCTGTGCAAAGAGTTTATAATATTTATGCATTTTTTGATTTGCCCCCTTTTTATATTGCCCTGCATGAGCGTGGCCACCTGCAGAAAATTGTGTCAACATCCAGATCATACCTAACCTAAGGGTAACCTAGTCGCCAAACACATCAATCCATCCACAGAGTACAGAAAAAGTAAGCAGACACAGCAAAGCAATTTCATCCATAACATGCAGTGAAAACTACGAAAAATCCGGCACACAGCAGTAAAGTAAACACCGGCCTATCCTAGATCTAGAGTTGGTTGTCCTAGCACATCATCTAAAGTGTGTGAGAAAGGTCGTGTGGCTGGGATAGATCCTAAAGTAGGTGATTAATTAATGTTGTCTAAAAGTTTGGATTTGTTAAGGCTTAGAAGGGGATTTAAATTAAAATTTAAATATTAATGAATTAAGAATTTTAATTAAACATATTTTAAAAGTTAATTTATTACTACCTTTGTTTCACACTGAGGCCGTGAAGTTTATTTCACCTTCCTTGGGGCTAAGCTAATAGCCTCGTAGGCCTGGGTTACCCAGTAGCAATCGGGGTTGATTAAGTTATTTAAATTGGTTAGAATTAAAAGAGTGGATTAATATTAAAATGAGTTAGTTACTGATTTTAAAAGCTTGATTAATTTAAGTTTGCCATTAATTGATTCGTGGCGTTGTGCCACCAGGCTCGAGGAACCAGCCTCCTTAGGACACTTAGCCCCGCAGCCCGGAGTAGTCCAGCCGATAAACCAAATTAATGTGGTTGAATTAGAGGTTTTAAAAGGTTACATAATTAATGATTATTCTATTTTAAAGTTTAACACCCCTTAGAATCCATTCGTGGCGTTGTGCCACCAGGCTCGAGGAACCAGCCTCCTTAGGACACTTAGCCCCGCAGCCCGGAGTAGTCCAGCCAATAAACTTCATCTTTAGGATGGTTGTTGTGTTTTAAAAGATTTGTTGAATGTTTTAAACATTAAGTTAACATTTTCTGGAATTTTAGAATAATTTTGAATTTTATGAATTTTTGAATATTTTAATCATTTAATTAAGGGGTCGAAACTTGACTTTTTGATTAAGTTCAAATTATGGAAAGTTTGTATTTTATTAAAATACTAGACCTTACTACGATCAGTTAGAAGGTAAGTACGTTAAAATCGGATTTTTCTACATTTTATTACGACGGTTTGAAGTTTTGAACTAGTTTTGACTTAAAGTTGACCGATTTGTTGACTTTTTAAAATATTGCAAATTTCTGGAATTTAATATTTTTAATAAATATTAGACCTTATTAGGAATTGAATGCAAGTGAGTTTGGGTGATTTTGATTTTTCTGGAATTAGTTATGGATTATCGAAGTTTGGGCATTTTAATGAATTTTAGGAATTTCTTAATTAGAGGGCCCCTTTTGTGATTTTGCTTCAAACAAATTCCCAATCTCTTGAAAACACCTCCAAAGGTCAGGAATAACCTAAGGAGGGATCCCCAAGTGTTTAGGAGATTTTTTGGTTTTTTAATTATTATTAATTAATTATCTCAATTAAACATTGATTTTTACTTAAAATTAAATTATGGTTTAAATTGCTGTCAAATCAAGGGGCTTTCAATTATCATAGATTAAGGACTGAATTCTGGTCAGTTTGAGGGTTTATATGTAATTTTTGGATTTAAATTGGATTTATTACAATTTTTAGAAGTTTTAAAGGCTTAATTAAGGGTTTAAGACTTAGAAAATTAATTAGGGGACCTAATGACCTCAAAAATCAGTGAAAATTTCTCTAGGGGTTGAGGGTGTCACTAAGTTCAAATGTTCAAAGTTTCAACTCAAGGGAAAGTGAATCCTAATTATGGAAATTTTTCTAAGTTTTCTATACATGAATCCTTAATTATTGTCCTTAAATATGTCACTAATTTTGATGGGCTTGAATCAATGTTTGAACTAACCCTCATACTCAATACACAAGGCATGCATGAACCACATAAACACATTCAATACCTAAATCTAGGAGAGCCTTAGACTAAGTGGTGTGTGCACCTTAAGCATGCAAATCAAGTTAAATCTTAATTAATTAAAGAATTAATCAATGAATAATTATAAAATTAATTATCCACTGATT